>BMAW01129302.1:174308-193841 GCA_019974015.1 Nephila pilipes | reverse complement strand
TAAGCATGCATTACACTCTGTGCGTGTCAGCCTTCCCTCCCGCCCCACGCACACTTACTCTCTATTTCTTTATCAGTTCTTTTTTTTGTACTCCGTGTATGGAAAGACTTGAAGTATCGAGCTCAACGTCGTAGATGCCAGTTAAGAAAAATAAAAAAAAGTCGTAATTAAGAATGCTTCTATCATATTACTGTAGAAGAGTTTCGAAGGTGTTTCTGGATAATAAAATCATGGATGAACACTGTAATTTCAAAGATGATGGAAATATACTAAGCTTTAGAGGTAAGCCCTGGAAATTTTATAGTTTATTTTGTAAGATTTATACTACTGGATGAATATTTTAAAACTAATAACTTGGATTATTATTGTGAAATCATTTGGATTAGTTTATTTTGTAAGAAAATTCCAAAAAATAGCGTTGAAAAAATTCCATTATCTTTTGGTATCATGGCATTGGTTATACCATAATTATAGTGGAATAAATAAATTATTCTTCACATCCAGAGCATTTTTGTATTAAAGCTACCTAATTTCCAATGCAAGTTTCTTTAAATATCACTATAAGAGATACAACAGTTTGTCCCTTGCTTTTTAATTCCATTACCGCATAATGTGAAACCGCACATGAATTAAATAAGTGTAGACACCAATTAAATTTTTGTGAAATATTTGGAAGATTTTTTTGCCTATTTTTCGCTCGCTAATATATTTTCGCTGCGGATCTGATGACTACACCACTGTGGTATAATAGGGTAAAATTTTGGTAATTAGTATTCATATGAGAGAGTTAT
Organism: Nephila pilipes; assembly: GCA_019974015.1. Taxonomy (NCBI): domain Eukaryota; kingdom Metazoa; phylum Arthropoda; class Arachnida; order Araneae; family Nephilidae; genus Nephila; species Nephila pilipes. Next base: position 193,050 of record BMAW01129302.1, on the reverse strand, counting down.
CAGGAGACATAATCAATAGAAAATAATTTTAAAATTTATTTACATTTGTTACTAATAGTGATTTATTTATTTACATATTAATCAGAGTATGTTATTATCATTTAACCTAATTTCATTAAGAAAAATAAATTTATATTCTTCTAATTATTTTGGTATTTTCACGCCGGCGTAAACATGATAAAGTCGCCAAAAAAATAGCAACCGACGCCAACGGAATAATATGTGTATACTTTTTGCTTGTCGCCAGTAAGCCTGTTTGGTGAGATTTTGTACCTGCAGAAATGGCAAGCCACTTATTTTTTATTATTCTGCAGTATGATTCTGAAAAATTATTTAAAACTATTTTTATAAATCGTCATTGTATCTCATTATATCCAACACAACGTTATTTCTATGTCTGCAGAAGTTAACCAGGCCAATGAAGAATAATTCAAAACAAATGGATTTTTTCCTTACTTTATTTTTGAGCAGTACGAATAATATTACGACTTTCGCACACATGCTGTGTTTCTTCAACATCATTCACATACAGATTCTAAATATTGTTGCAGAAACAATACATTCGTTTCTATTTCGTTTATTTATTCATTTTTAATTCTATTCCGAATTCCTTAAAGATAATAAATAAATCTATGCTTATCATTCTAATCAATGAAATAAATTGGATATTTTGCCCTCAAATATTCGGTATTTTGCAAAATCGTTCTAGTGCTCTTTCATTAACACTCATTAATCTTGTTGAAGTATCTATAAAAATATCGTCTGCAGGTAAAATAATTTTGCTTAGTGTATTATTATTTGTCTTGCAGTTATTTAAATATGTACATGTCAGTAAAACTATATTCTCTTCCTTTGAGTTTAAATTAATTAGATTCAGATGCTCTAGAACTGAGATGGATGTGAATTAACTTATATGTTTCGTCCTGCGATCGCATTTCATTAATAGGGTTAACGAAAATAAATCATAAGTAGATAATCTAATATTTATAAAGAGAGTTTTTGTTGTAACTGACAGTGACTTTTTTGTAAGTAGCATTTTATGATATGGATTTAAATTTCGACTTCAGCATTTTGAAAGCAGTGATGTGAACACTTTCATCTCTCGAATTAAAAAGATTGTAATGTGTCTATTACTTGAGTATGCACTAGTTACTTTCTCTAATTTCGCAAAGGATCATTTTGAAGTCACCTCGTGTAGATTTATTAGTTAATCTTAAATAATTAAATATACTCCATTTTTCAAACACCTGAAAAAAAAACACGACGTAATCTCCAATAAATGAATGGAATATAACACGAAAATTTGTTTCGTCGAGAAAGATTTTCTTAAAATGAAAGTAAATTAATGCATTTTTTATCGTCTTAATTCAGAATAATGTCTGATTCTTAATCTATACCACCATATTTGGATAAAAATCTTAATTTAAGTTGGAAACGATTTTATAAGTTATGTATAAGCAATATGTTCAAAAATGGTCAAATATTAGTTGGATAGGTAGTTATGATTATGAGCTAAAACAACACACACACACACACACACACACACACACACACACACACACACACAACCCACAACACCACAACCCACCACCACACAGAGAATTTAATCAATTTCTTCAAGACTGTTTTTTGTCATATCTCTTGAATTTTTTTTATTTAATATTTTCGAAACTAATTAGTTATCTTTAATCGAAATTGCTGTTGAAAATAAAGGAATATTAAATGACATTATTAATCAAATGAGTAAAAAGTTAGCTCTACTACTAATTATATAATTAAAAAGAAACACACAAATAGTTAAGTCATTAAGGGTACGAGATACATTAGAAAGAAATTAAAGATATAAAAACATTTTCGCAAATTAGTTAAAATTCTTCAAATAAGATTCTTAATTGGCGATTGATTAATAAAATACGTAAATTATTTTTAAATACACTTTTAATTAATTAATTAAACAACGTTTTAACAATTCAGAATACAACAGTAAACAACAAATATCAATTATCACATAGATTAAACCACTTACATTATCCCATTTACCCAAAACACCATCTTATACATCCCTTACGTAATTAAAAAAAAAACAGTTACATAATGGAAAAACAAAAATCTCGAGCTTTAAAAAAATCCGTCTTTACGTTGACCCAGCAACTTAATTTTCTTTTTTGACTCAAAACCCTTCTTAACCGTTCAAAAATAAACAAAGAAAAAAAATATAAAATTAAAGAGAAATAAAGATAGTAGGAAAACGAACAAGATACAAAATATATAATGGAATACGAGAGGTTTGAATTGATTTTTATTTGCCCATTTACTCTCAATTCCCAGGGAGCACGATAAAACGACATTTCAACGTCTCTTCATTGTAGCCTCAAGCCAGAAATCTTCAATTGATAGAGGGCGCAGCTAAAATTAATGCTTGTCCCAGTTATTGGTGAGGATAGATTAGAAAATGCACAGTTCGATGGCGATATTTTTCATATTATTTTAATGGCACCTATTTTATGGAAAACGCCCGCCCTTAAATTGGAAACTGCATTAGATAAATATTTTCCTGGCAACTTTTAGAACGTAAAGATGGTTTGAAGGAGATAGAAAATCTGGTTGACGATCTGCACGCTTAGGAAGAAATTTTGTTTTTAACTGAACTTCGAGGAATAATTTTTAAAAAGATAATACCCACTACTGAAGAATTTAATGATTATAAATGTTCTAAATTGAATTTTCAAAACAGTAGAGAAAAGGAAGTTTAATTTTTAAACTAATTCATTCACCCTAGTTGATATCAAACTGCATGATAACACATAATGTTTTGTTTTGAAATCGAACTTTGAGGAATAATTTTTGTGGAAGGAATTAACATCCGTTTACCGAAAGAGCTTTCCAATGAATAAGTAAAATCAAATTTGAAGCTGGTAAAAGTAGTCGAGAAGGTGAAGTTATTTTAAACTAATTCATTCACTTCATTGTTCATTGAGTCTAAGTGTCATATATTTCCTTTGTACTTGGAATAATGTCTGTTTCTAATCGAACTATGAATATTTTTAAAAATATTAAACTATTTACAGGAAAATTAAGAAATGTGCAAAATTGACTTTTCTGTAAAAATATTGAGAAAGTAGTTTAAACCATAATTCATCTCTTTAGTTTATTTAACGATAATATAAGATGTTTATAATTTGATATTAAATTATAAATAATCGAATTACAGATATATTTATTAGATATTTATCACATCAAGATATTGGAAATGGTTGGATGAGATTGCCATGCTCTGGAATAATACACAAGGTTTTGCTTTTAATCCAAGCTTTCTCTGGAATACCCTTCAAAAGAAACTAGTTACATTTAGACGAACAATTAACGAATGGAATTAAATGATCCGTTTGACTTTAAGAAAAGCAGTCGAGAAAGATGGAAGATGATTTATTAACTGCCCACTAGAAGCTACAAGCAAGACGAGGCTGCTTGGCGATGAACCTTATAATTTTGAACCTCGGTCAAGGACGAGGAGACCCATTGACGCCCCTCCTCAACTAACAATAACAATGCCACCACTGACGGGAGACTCTAGCAACAGCCTCCCACCTGCAATCAACCCCAGCTTCATGCTATGTGGCCCTAGTGGCATCAGCCTGACCCACGACTCAAGGGAACTGCCAGCCATGAGCCCAGAATAATGTCGCACTAAACACTGATAGCGATGGAACAAGCACTTGAACCCTCGGGTCAAGGACGAGGACACCTGAGCCAGCACCACCTCCTGGGTGGCATTCACAACGGGAGGACTTTTTCTCCTTATTTTTAATTTCCTCAACAGATTCTTTAACGTGGTCACACGGAGGGACTGGAAGTGGCATCAGGCTCGAACCCAGCCGACCCCAGGAAACCAATCTGCAACAAGTCCTCAAGAGGGCTACCATGACCATCACTAGTGATTCCATGTTACCGTGGCTGCGTCAGCCACAATGTAAATACAACACACTCAATCAATAACTCCCTGAGACTACATTGAAAAACATTAAAATTTTTATTCATAATTAACATATGGTAGGAGACCACCAAAAGGATAAATTTGTCCAACGCTTTCCAAATCTTTTTATTTATTTTCCACTTTTTCTTCTACTTTTCTTTTTGCAAGAAATCTTTTTGTTATGAGAGAGGTTAGCGCATAAACAAAGTTTCTCTGAACTCATTTCCGACTGTTGCTGTTTTTGTTCCAGGACATCGAGCAATCGTGTGGCACCCACTTGGAAAAACCTTTCACTTGCACTCAAAAACTTTTTCAGTAACATCACACTTCCATATGATATCTCCCAGCAATCCTCATTTGAGCTTCACTTATGATCTTTCATTATAATTTTGTCACTAATCACATTTTCCGGTGTAAATTGGCTCCACAGGTTCCGAGCGTTCCGCGCGTCACTTCCAGCTTTCAGTAGGTGGTGCTGGGGAGGGAATGACCACGCGAACCCTGGCAAACCACCGATAAATCAAGTTGCTTTGATGTTATCCGGGTACATTTTTCCTGGGTCCATTGTTTCGCTTGCACAGTGTTTTACCCATTAAAACAATGGTTTATCAACACAAACCTGTTTTTCCATTTTAAACAAACTACAAAACGACTTACCCAACCCCATACTAGCCAAGGCTGTTTCTGGTCCCATTGATCGACTTGGGTGTGGCCCTTGGTGGATCGCTCGTTTCAAGCAAAGGTTAGTACTCTAGAAAGACCTGGTTACTGGTTTACTACGAGGGCCATCTCTGGGTTAGTCTCGGGAGTTATTGATTGATGTGTTACAAATTCGTGAACTAAAAATAGATACATACTTATAAGCACTCAAAAATATATACATACTTATAAGTGCTCAAGTGAGGTATACACACTTATAAGCACACAATATAAAAATTGAAGAATTAAAAAAATATAATCAAATATTGAAACAATTATAAAATTAGTCTGGTAATTTCACGAGCCGTAAGAATACGGGATTTAAGCTTGAAATGCAAATTATATAGAATTTTCCCACACGGACCTCAGTCAAATAGGTTTCGGTTCAATAGTAGGACATTTTAAATGAAAAAAAATTGGTAGAAAGGCAAGATAAAACGTTATGGATAGCATCTCCAACAGAGCTACAGGAACATAAAGTTATATTTTTCAAATTAAAATGATTTAATAAAAAATAAAGAAACCATGGACAGTTAAAAAGTGAGGAATAAAACCTAAACTAGAATATATAAATCAAATTCGATCTTGGGATATGGGACTGAACGTAAAATAGATATTACTAGTTGTCCACCAGAACTATCAATTATACACAGAAAGGGGCTTAATTTTTAAAATTTTAATTATATGAGACCGAGGTTTAGGGATATTCATTCCCTCACCATCAGTGACAGCTAGTTACGTAAATGAATGTTTCGTTGTAATAATCTCCGACGTGGGCCCGAACTCCCAGTGCAAGTTGTAAAATTCAGAATAAGTTGCTAATTTTTTTTATAATGATATTAACAAAAGCTGATTTATTTCTGATGTTCTGCAGTAGCAATATTGATGATAAACTGTCGGAATAAATAGAAACTTTGAAATCACGAGAAACTAATCGCAATACGGCAAATCCAATTGCCAAAAGCTAAACATGGAAAAGAGAATTATAAAAATTCAGTTTAAGCTTGTGTGTGTGTGTGCCCATAGACAATATTTAGAACATCCTGGCGAAAGAGGAACATGGCGAATCTAATTTCGGATCCAATCCTTGATCCATCGATGTAAGCCTTTCATTCGGAGGGCCCCATTATAATCAGTTTAGAAAAAGAATTTGTTTTTCAGGACGAACAGGTCTCAGTGAAATATTTCAGTCGAATAGGACATTATTAATTAAGAGAAAAAGGTTTGAATTATGCTGTTTCTAAATTTAATGTTTAAGAAAATGAAGTTTAAGAGTAAGATGAATGGGGGGGGGGTGAACCCTAGTAATATTACCAGCAAAGCTGGCAGTAGGAGACATCCTACAGGCCTTGTAATATTTAAAAGGAAAATTCTCTGAATGGAGTTTAACTCGGTAATATGTGAGGAGGTTAGAACATCACCATAGAATCCTAAACCATTATGAGAGACAGGGGGACATTATGGGTTCAAAAACAGATAGGTACTATAATTTATAATTTTTGAAGTTAAAGTTATCTCTATAAAAATTTATTTCCAATGAGAGATTAAATTTTTTCCTTTAAGATAGTTAATGTGGGGGCTCCAGGAGAGCTAGCAGTCAATCAGAACACCTAAATATTTTAAAATTTATAAATTTTAATGTAGAAAATTGTTTAGGTATGAAAAAATTGGGTTTCTATTGAAAACTCTGCCACCACGAATTCTTTCTTGATATGGATTGATGGGCATTTGAACATAACCAAGACAGTTTTCTCAATCCAGATCTCCAACCGTAGCCATGTCAGATGTTCAGCAATAAGAGTAATTAAAATATTGAAATATCGCTCTAGATTTCTTCTAGAATTTCTGGTTGAAATAATCAGCAGATCCTCCGGAAAAGCTTGTGCAAAAAGTTTTCGCAAGTAATTTCTAAAATAGAATTAAAATATAAATTCTGCAGAGCCGGTGCAAGCACCAAACCCTGTGGACAACCCTGAGTAATTAGATGCTTTGTCGTTAAATTATTATTGGAAAAAATAATATGTCGATTTATTTAGTAAGAACAAATAAACTTTTGAAAACAAATTGGAAAATGAAGATTTATAAGAGATGAAAAACAATATGTACTAATTTATTTTGTCGAACGCCCCCTTAATATTGATAAAAATAATATCTATACGATCCGTTGATCTTTTGAGTTTGATATGTGAAACAAAATGGAAAATTGCGTCATCTCAACCAAAATTTTCTCTTAACCAAACTGAAGTGGACGAAGAATATTGTTTCGATGAATCCAGAAATATAATCTATTGACAAAAACAGGCTTAACAATTTTCACTAAGGTTGGTAACAAACGAATTGATCCGTACAATTGATTGGATAAGTGGTCCTTACCGGCTTAAGCAGTAGTTTTAATATATAATCTTTTAAATTACTTGGAAAAATGAAAATTGTATACATAAATTGAAAAATTTCGCTAATAGACTGGAAAAATTAGAAAAAATATTTTTCCAAACTTTACCACTGTCAAAAAAAAAAAAAAAAAAAAAAAAAAAAAAAAGGGCTATGGGCGACGGACCTCATAACTTTGAACATAGGTCAAGTGACGAGCGCGGCACCTGAGCTGGCAACTCCCTCTCCTAAATTCTACACCACACCATTGGGAAGACTTGGGACCTTGACCAGATTTAACGAGCAGAAGCGCCGCTACACTTAGGTTTTTAGTGCCATCGGGACTCGAACCCCAAAATCGACAAAAATAACCCCTAGGTTAGCGAAGCCACGGATAGAAATTAAAAGTAAAAAGGAATTCAGATGATTTGTTAAATAGGTCGGATTTCTTTTTCATATAGTATCTGGATAAAAAAAAATGTTAATAAACACATGCACATACACAAGCATTTGAATTATTTTTACGCAATATTTTTAGAATTCTCATAAATGTTTTTCATAACATTTCAAAAACGGCGAATTTTTTCCGCTTTGTTTTTCCGAGTAAGTCGAATTTATATCCTTAAATTAATTTTTCGTTTGTAAGCAATCTATGGTTGTTTATTGAACACTAAAGATATGAAAAAGCCCTGTAATTGTAATTTTATTTCTCCGCTGTTATTTCTCAAGTTGTATTAATTTTATTTTCTGCTCGTTTATATCATTTGTTTTCCAGCTATTTCTGCTTTTCCTAAGAACACTTTCAAAAGATGGGGATTTGATTTTTGATTTGCTTTTATTAACGTCACACTAGAAGCAACACGAGGGCTATTGGTAACTGACCTCGTAATTTTAAACCTCGGTCAAGTGAATAGGACGACACCTGAGCTGCCCCCTACTAACTTCCACACCGCGTCCAAGGTGGGACTTTGGGCTCAGAAAGGTTTAACATGTATCAACTGAAAAGATGGGGACAATAATTAAAAGAATTTTGAAGACTTATTATTTTTTCAATTCAAAATTGAACTTTTTATACAACTTAAATCAATTCCTTTTCTCAATAACTCGCATTTGAATAATAGCAAAAACTGTAATCCAAGGGATACCCAATCTTATGTCCATGGATACCATTGTGCCCACTGTTGTGTGAACATGAAAAAAAACTATTGTTTTCAATATAAAATGTATATATATATATATATATATATATATATATATATATATATATATATATTAGATAATTAATTAGAGAAAAAACATTGGGCATATTTTTTAAAAATTATTTGCTTAACATTATACATTTATCACTTTACTTAGAGCTATCAGATGTCCCGGCTTGACCGGGATTGTCCCAGACTAGAGATAGGGTCCGAATTTGAAGGTATGACCCCGACGTTCCGGCTAGTTTGTCATTTTGTTCCAATTATTTGTTAAAAATTAAGCTGGAATACTATCATACTCTCCCTGATTATAATTGTGATGTGTGTGATGTTTATTTACATCGTCCTTAGAGGCAATACGAGACTATTGGTAGCCAACCTCGTAATTTTAAATTTCGGTCAAGCCCCTGAGGTTGTACTTCCTCCTAACTTCCACATCCGCCAATGGGAGGGCTTGTGACCTCAACCAGATTTAGAGAACATCAGATCAGCTACACGGCGGGTTTTTAGTGACATCAATACTTAGATCAACGACTTAACATCCTTGTAGTTTAGGTTCGTGACCTTGAAAAATCGAAAGTTTTATGCAAAATTTTGAAAAAAACATATCTAGCCCCCCACGGTGAACTTTTTTTAAAATAATAATTATTAAATTACTCAATTAAATGTAAGAATTAATGTAAGTGATGAGATATCGAGAAATGGACAATGGTTATCTTCTCCAATATTAAAATTAAAGGAAACGATAAATTATTAAATTGAATATATTTAAGGTAGATACAAGCGATAAATTATTAAATTGAATATTATATTAGCTACATATAACTGAAATTAAAGCAAGCTATCAAAACATTAAATTGAATATATTTAAGCTAAATATAATTAAAATTGAAACAAAGATAAAAATTGAAAAGTGGTCTGGTACGTCAAAATTGATCCAACTAAAACAATGGCTAATAAATAATATTTTTGTGCAGAAATAATTTTGATTATACTTCTGAATATGTTGGTAGAATATTTACAATAACGGTACTATTATAAACTCTCAGAAATGCCAATATCCTTTACAAGTATTTTATGAATCTACATTCTCAATAGCACAAGTTACATTAAAACGCAACTAATCATTATTTTTAATAGCTACAGTGTAAAAAGTTTTATGCGAGTGGGTCTCGAAACGAAAATTCAGAATCCCTTTGTTTGATGCACATTTTACTAATTTTTTTTGTGTCCAGATTTTCTACTTTCTTTTTCACAAAGAATTTTTTTTTTTTCATCACGCAAACCAATACTAGCTAGAGTTTAAATCATGAATTGCAGGAAAAATAACTTTGTCAATATTAGAAAAACAATAATTTGAGCCTTCTTGTAAACACAAATTGTAATTGCTGTTGATTTTCTTTTATTTATTGTTAGTAAGAAATTGATTTACCATTTCCCCTTTATAAACTCAATCACAATTACAATCATGTTAGCCTTATACGTAATAGCTTTTTCAAGATAAATGCTGAGTATGGAAAAAAACCCCTTTCTTTATGATAGAAAAAAGCCAAATTAGGTAATTTAAAATCTATTAAGATTGTTCAAAGCTAGGGGCAGTTAATATTGATAAAAAAAAAAGTGATTTTGGCATATAACTGAAGTGAATGTTTTCGTGGTGCCGCTTCGAAAATTTGAAATTGTTTCTTAAAGTTTTTATACAGAAAGTTTTTGCCTATTTTCAGAAAATTTTCTTAATCTGATTCATTTTTTGTTAACTTCAAACTGAGATGCAACGGAAGCTACATCAGCTGCGGTTGACTGCTTGATTGATTATATTAACGTCACCCAAGAAATAACTCGAGGGTTATTGGCGAAGGACCTCGTAATTTTGTACCTTGGCCAAGTGACATCTGAGCTGGCATCTCCTAACTTCCTCGCGTTGCTATCGGGAGGACTTTGAACCTTGGAAATTTTATGTGCATCAGCCCCGGCTAGCAGGTTTTCAGTGGTATTAAGGCTCGAACTCACGACTCGATGAAAATTGACCACCGCAATCCCGCGACCATGGCCACTTAGCTATCGAGGCAGACCCGTGTGGTGACCGGGGATGACAGAATAGTCTCACTGTAGCTCATGCATGTCGTAAAAGGCGACTAAAATGGGTACCCAGCGTCTGGGGGTATAGTCGGGCACCCTGCCCCTGGGGATTATATCAGGGGACCTCAGGGACTTGCCTTCTTCAGGTAAGTACGGGCATCACAACCCCGAGGCACCTTAGTGATCTTTTTCTTTCCCATGGGGTTTACTGTCTTTGGTAAACACGGGTGAAGCACTCCCGGGATGCCCTAGCGATCTTTCTCTATTTTCGACCCTCCTTCTTGTCAATCACTTATCTTTTTTTCAACTTCACGTCTAGACCACAGTTTAATCTTGTTTGGCACAGCATAGCCATATCTGGCTCTTGCGCCAATAAACTTTACATTCACTCACTCACTCACTAGCTATCGAGGCATAATTAGTGACGGACCACTTAATTTTGAATTTCGTCAAGTGAAGACGACGACCCTTTTTTTTCTCCAAATTTCCACATCACACCTTGGGAAAACTTGGAACTTCGATAGAATTTACGTATATCCAAACACACGTTGGGACTTTAGTGACATCAGAGCTCAAATCCATGACACGAAGAAAACAACATTAGCTGTGAGTCCGTAACTATGACCACCAATCTACCGAGGTCATCATGTGCTATCCCACTGCAGACACGACACGTAGTCTCGTCCATTTCTGGTACCGTCCAATAAAATACCCAACAGATTACTACAAAGATCTATGACCCTTTTGTTCTTTTGAGAGCACATTCTAGCATACCGATGGGGTGGTAGGCACATTTATTTCTTCCAGGCAAATTTATAAGTCGATATCATTAATGTGATATACATAATATACACAACAAAAAAGATCCCAGTATATAGTTTTAAGATGTAAAATTTATTGATCATATTCTTGTGCAAAATATAAATATCTCTTAATAAGGCAAACAAAAGTTAACTAATTCTCTGGTTTACATTTCGTTAGTATCAAATTCTCCGTGAGAAACGTAACTCTTAAAGTCAATGTAATCTTTAGCATTGCATTTTATTAGTCATTACTTCATAATCAGGCAGTAGCTCCGGTAACATAACGGTCGCGGACTCGAGGCCGGCGTTTTGGTTGAGGCCTGGTTTCGAGCCCTGATGCCACAAGACTAAGGTATCCAGACGTCCAACTTTTAGCGGGACGGTCCCGATTTCTAACAATTTATCTTGCGTCCCGCGGGGTTTTAAGAAAGTCCCGATTTGTAGAAAGAATGCACGACAAGCTAGGGAACGAAGGGAGAATGGGAAGGAAATATACGGTTTTCAGCTTCCCTGTAGCTATTTCACCAGGATATGAGCTTTATATTATTTTTGTAAAATTTATAATGCTAAACTTTAATAATAAAAATAATTGTTGAGAATTGATTATCAGGAACTGCTTATCAAACATCGCCTTGATCAATTGCTAGAATACGACCACCATTGGTTGGACTTAATGAACAGTGGCATTTTTTGGTATTGGCAGCGACGAAAACATTTTGTAGCTGTAAAATGAAGAGAGAACACTTTGTACACTTCCACACATTTTATTCTTATGACGACATGTTTTGCTAGCAATCTAGCATCATTTGGAACATTGTTGCAAGGGATTGTTGCAAGGGATGTTGCATTGTTGATTACACCTTATGCAAAAATTGGAAACGGAGAGGAATTTTAAAGAGGACAAGGGTCAGAGTTTAAATAGTTTGTTGGTCGTCCACGAAGTAACGCCTTCACATATTGAGTTTTGCAACTGTCTTTCATGCGATACACATCGTACTGCGTGCTAGTGCTAGTTAAACAAGTGTTGTCAACAAATAAGCTATTCAGATGTTTTAGGTAAGTAATTTGTTTAGATGCCAAAGGTAGGTATTTTTTAGGTACGAAATTTTTAATCAAGAACCCCCTCCCCCCCATCAATGGTTTTCCGCGTTTCGTATGTTAAAATCTGGTCACCTTACTCTAGACTAGCTGTGTAGCAAGGCTGATGCACTTGAATGCAAAATGTGGAATTTATATTTTATTCTTAATTCGTGTCCAGTGCTTTGCTCGTAATAGGTAATTTCCCTAAACATAATATGGCTGGGGTAGCATAGTAGTCAAGATGTAGACTGGCAGCTTTGACCACTAGAGCATTAAGTCGAGGGTTAAGTCATGATGTCACTAATGACTCACCGTGCAGCGTAGATGATGCACGTTAAATCTGGTCGAGGCTCCAAGTCCTCATTGTGTAGATAGAGGTGCCTGCTCATGTCATTGCCAAAGTTCAACAATATGAGGTTCGTCAGCAACAGAGTTGCTTTTAAGTGCGACGTAGATAAATAATCAATCAAAACTCTGAATATGGCCTGTTTTTAGTAGTTATGTCGATTAAATTATGAATTTATAATGAATGAAGGAAAACTAATTAGTTAAATATAATAATAATAATAGTTATTTTATTTCCACATGAAATGATACTTATGAAATTGAGTCGTCACAGTTGAATGCATATATTCTTACGGAATTCTATATCTATTGATTGAACTCGCTCACGAATTATTTTTGAACTGACTGGTAGAATTAGACTACAGCAAATGTAATTTGTTAATCAAACTAAATAAACTCTTGATTCTTATTGTTACAGCAGTTTTTTAATTCTATAATACTATTACTGTTAGTAGATTGCAATGAATATAGATATTTAAAACATACTAAAAATGATTTTTTTAAGTATTAGTCCATAGACTCCCTAATGGGAACCCATGCGAAAGATTAACTCCTTGAGTGATTTATAGATTGTTTGGTTTTATGGACTATATGGAGCAGCAAAGGCTATTTTTTTATCCCCCAATTTATTCCTTTTTAAACAACTATTTGATTATATCTTGATTTATTTCTCTTCATAAATTTATTGAATAAATTACAGACACTTCAGATGCATATGTTATCTCAATACGGTCCCAATATGGTTAATGATTTTTTTTCCATCAAAAATAAACGATCATAATAATCAAACTAACATATCTTTGATATTTGAAATTTTACATACAATAATTCAATTGTAATATTCTTATTTAACGAGAAAGAAACTCATATATATTAACGGATTATATTCATTGTGTTATCTGTATTAGATGAAATTAACTAATTTCGCAATAATTTTATTTTGCGTTTAACGTAAATAATATTTTGTAAAAGAAAAGTGATCATGAGAGTGAGAGTCCCTTAGAGACGGGGTTCGCGTAGACTTCATTTTATCGTCGAAGGTTTCATGGAATGAAAAAGATATCTTGATTATAAAGTAATTAATTCTCCGTTCACTTGCAATTCCAATATAATAGACTGAACGAGCTCTTATCTTTTTTAATTTGTGTCCCATCCCCTTCTAGCCAAAGCGATTCGCGCTGATGGAAAGGACAATGCCTGTTAGATCTTCTGTGAAACAAGCAGAAACGCAATTCCAGTCTTTGTTAAAATCCACACAATACCATTTTCTTGAGCATTCGGCGCCGATTTCCGCTCTTCCCTCTCCCCTTCCACCCAGAAAAAAAAGGGAGATAAAATTAAAAATATAAAAGCCTAATGTAATAACTGCCTTCTCACAACCAAGCTACATTCTTGGGAAACGATGACAACCTCACTGCAAATATACTCGCCAAAAATGAAGCAAAAAAAAGGTACGTAATATTAAATAAGAATTGAGTAGACGCATACAACTAAAGGTATATAATTTCCGTTCCTTTTTGGAAGACTTTTTCTTTTGGCAGTTATCTATTTGTTCCTGGGCTTTACAATGGGCGATGAAGTTTTTGGAGGGTTTTTCTCGATTGGATTGGGCACAATAGAAAGATCGAATAAAAATGCGTTCCTAACAAAGGGAGAAATGAGTTGAAATTGCGTTTGTTAAAAGTTCTCGCAGAGATCTTGGTAAATATATCGGACATATTCGATTGCTGCCCGTTTCTGGGGGTGAAGAAACAACAGAAGTAATTGTTGTGTCTCTAAATGTTCGAAATTCAACAATCGAAACGAATTATATGGAATGGCCAGTGCTTTTCGGCTGCGAACTGTTAAATAAGATCGATGGACACTATTCACCAAAACGCAGTTGTTGAAAAAAATTGCTTTAAAGAAGTTATGAAAGGTTTTCCCTCTCTTTCTTCCTTTTATTAGTTAAACTGGAACATTAAGTGTAATTTTTGTTAATGTTGTTTCCGTGATGGAAAACAAGCTACAGTCAAGCTTTGGAATAGGAAAAAAGAATTCAAAAGATGGTTGTCTAGCAGAATTATGTATTCATCATTGCAATTCGTTACCTGCATGCAACTTATTTTAATTGGATGCAATTATGCTTGGAAAAATACCCTTACGAAAGTAATTTTTAATTTATTTATTATTATGATTTAAATTAGAAATAATTGATCGAATAGTAATTATGTCCAAACAAAGACTATGAGTCATTACAAAATGTAAATGAAGCTGCTAATGAAATGGAAATGTATTATGTCTTATTCATGTTGGATAATCACATTTCGCATTCAAATCCAAGCAATTAAGTAATGATATCAACATTGTGCTTTTAAACAATGTTATTACTTTACGAAATCCCTTAATATCCTATTTAGTAGTAAATTGTCTTTTGCATAAAGTAATTTAAAGTGGACATTATAAAGCAAAAATAAGTGTATTCATCATGTTTTTTGACTAATTATGTTTTTCTACCTCGTTTATAAAAGTTAAATTTTAGTATTTTGGAATACTTGATTAGACATACAAAAAATAAATTGCTGTTTTAAATATTTCATTGAAATCATTTATAACTGATTACAAGTTTTAATGTTACCTATTTTCAAATCATGCATTATTTTAGTCTTTTATATTCATTTCAAATGTATTACCACAACTAATAAGGTTATTTAGTGTGTATCGATTAAACCCGTTACCAACCCCATCTCGTGGCATTTAAAACTTAATCAATAAGAAAAATAAAGCAGTTTTGGTGGCTCTTTATTAAAACTAATATTTCTTCTAAAGGATTAAATTTTACTATCAAATTTCTCCAAAAAAAAAAAAAAAAAAAAAAAAAAAACACCCGTATAGTTTTTATGCTTTCTATTAAAAGCTGTCAATGATAATGTATTGATTAAAATGTTTAATGAGAATATATATCTATATAAATTTTGTAAGCAATTAGTGAATCAAATTACCGAATATTTTAATGATTCATTTGTTTTTTCATAATTTTAGTGAGCACGGAAAGAATGGTTTATTTAGAGATATATTTTTAGTAAGGCTCTTATATATAAGAAGGTTGTGTAAGTATTTACTACAATTTTTTTCTTACTCAGAGGATCTCAATATTATGATGAAATAATAAAAAGAAGAAATAATTTATATTTATGATAAATCAGTTTAAACTATGTAATAATACTCTTAATGTTATGTAGCAGAACAATAACAGAATAGTTATTATTCATTTTTACTAAAATCTTTAATAAAACATATATTTATGTAGCGAAGTTTTTCCGTAATAAAAAATAATTAGAACACTTAATTTGAATTAATAATTTTCTTTCACTTGCCAAATCGATTAACTCCCTTAATCACGAAAAAACTGTAGTAATAATATCAATTACTGCAAGTACATTCTATCTTATACTTTCTATATGCCATTAGATAAACTGCTGTTTGTAGAAAATGCAACACCATGAAGGAATCATCAGAATCAAATGAAATTCGCAGCAAATGTCAATTATAGGATATTATGCAAATTAATAAAGTTTCAGAGCCATCGCGCGTGCGCGGCGCGCGCAGCGCCCTCTGAATTGATGCTGAAAGCGTATAAATAAAGTGCTGTAGCGGGACGTTGAAAAAAGTCTATGATTATTTGTTAGTGGCAAACGTTTAGTGAGACCTGAGTATGCCTCCACGACGGAAGAATAAGAAATTCAAGCAACTTACGGAGTTTGAACGAGGGAGGATAATCGGCCTTCGAGAAGGAGGATTTTCCTATCGCGCAATAGCAGCTCGTATGCAGCGGAACAGTTCCACAGTGATGCGAGTTTGGAAGCAGTGGACCGACGAGCACCGAACAACTCGAAAAACAGGCACTGGACGACAGAAGGTGACGTCAGAGCGCGATGATCGACACCTGCTCCGCATGGCGGTGAATGATCGCACAGCTTCCTCCAGGCAGCTGGCAGCACGTTGGTCTACTGCTACAGGTGTACAATTGTCGGCTTCGTCAATTCGTCGTCGTCTGCTGCGCCGTGGATTGCGTGCAAGGGTGCCTTTATACAGGATTCCCCTCACGGCGAATCATCGACGGCTGCGTCGGCAGTGGGCTCTTGAGCACAGAGACAGGCGAGCTGATTGGCACCAAGTTGTCTTTTCAGATGAATCACGCTTCAATTTGTGGACCCATGATGGCCGTGTTCGTGTTAGACGTTATGCCGGTCAACGCTGCCTTCCTGAGTGTATTATTGAACGACATAGTGGTCGAACACCCGGAGTTATGGTCTGGGGTGCGATTTCGTATCATGGACGATCCAATTTGATACGAATTGAGGGTAATCTCAATAGCAACAGGTACGTCCGTGAAGTGCTACAGCCCGAAGTCGTTCCTTTCCTTCAAGGCATCCCTGGAGCTATCTTTCAGCAGGATAATGCACGCCCACATGTTGCGCGGACTGTTCGAGACTTCTGTTCAGCACAACGCATACAACTTCTTCCTTGGCCTGCTTATTCACCGGATATGTCGCCTATTGAGCACGTGTGGGATATGGTTGGTCGGCGTCTCGCTCGTGATCCGCGTCCTGCAGTTTCCAAAGACGAACTTTGGTTGCGCATACAAGCGATATGGAATTCTCTTCCTCAAGCAGATATTCAACATCTGTTTGACTCCATGCCACGTCGTATTGCAGCGCATGGTGGCTGCACCAAATACTGATTTCGGACGCTTAATTTGTTTCTTTTGTTTTGAAAATTTCATCATTTATTTGTATCAGTACAAGTCGTTTCTGCATTAAATTTCATTTGATTCTGATGATTCTTTCATGGTGTTGCATTTTCTACAAACAGCAGTATATAAGAGATGCGTCTGCAGTAATACAGTCTGCATCGTATTTTTAAATTTGTAATTTAAAAAGAATTGTAAAAAACAATATATAATACTTTATCATTTTTCTCAACTTCTTGTTTTATGGAGTTGATCGATTTGGCAAAAGAAGCAATTAATTATTACTTAGAAATAACAGAGATATTTGGATAAAATTTATTTTGTATTCATGGATCCTTATGTATATAATGTTGTAAATTACATCTATTAATATTGATTTGTTTAGTATCAGGAACCCATAGATTGAAGTAAACTACAGCATCGAAAAATTTGAATTATAATAAAAAATAATTGATATGTAAGTTCTATTTATATCTGTTATTTTTAAGACTTCTCTACATTGTGACCATCCAGGGTTGTATATTTCTCCCAGCATTTCTTTACCTTTCGAAGGCTGTCATAATAGAACACAGCAAATTGAATTCTATTTTCTCCACACCGTGGGTTACTTCAATGTACCGTTACTTGAAACTAAACAAATCAGTATTAATAGCTGTACTTTGCAGTATTATGTGCATAAAAATAAATTAATATGAAGAATATATTTTATCCAGATATTTGGGTTATTTCTTAGCAATCATTAAAATTTCACGATAGCCCCTCGTAGATCTAGACCTCAGCCTCCACAAAAAGTCAAAATAATTTCCTTGTATTCATTGTGTTCTATTTTTCTTCGCTCATATTTGAATGAGAAGTAGGTTTTTAATTTATATGTTAAACCAGAAAATACCCTACAAAATACGCATTTATTAAATATTGATATTTATTATTAAAGACCTAAGAGAACACACGTAATTCTCGTTGTTACTTTCTTCTTTTGTCCTATTAATCGATATTTAAAATAGTCGCTATCCAATAGTACAGTAAACAGAAAAAGGGCCCTTGTCCGACTACGCGTTTGAACTAACATTTCATACAATAACTTATTACGTTTGTTATCGAAGGAATAGGATTCGATTAGATTTAAATTTCCGATAAAGGTTAGATGAGGGTCCGATTCGCTTACCCTTCGTGAATTTTTCTTTTGTTCTCTTCTAAAGCTTCTTACTCAGTGCAGGTACAGTGCAGATGTCTCACATTGATAACCTCACTACTTTTTCTTTATCATCCACCAACCAGCTTTGTATTACATTATTGGTTGCTTATAGATACACTTTGTCAAATCTATTCATTACACTTCAATAATTCTTAATTATTATTCGTTACTTATAGATACACTTTGTCAAATCTATTCATTACACTTAAATAATTCTTAACTATTATTCGTTGCCTGTAGATACACTTTGTCAAATCTATTCATTAC
>BMAW01129302.1:131591-165875 GCA_019974015.1 Nephila pilipes | reverse complement strand
ATGAAGCTCTCCAAAGAGTGATGAAGCTCTCCAAAGAGTGATGAAGCGGTATTTCTTGCCAAATGTGCTCCAGTTGTCGGACTAGGTCATCAACATTCCCTGGTAGATGCAGTCGCCAGTAGTAAGCGCCCGTCTACACGGGGCGGAAGTGACGTCATACCCCCCCCGCCCCCTTCTGGCCGTGTTGGTCTGAATATGCTGATAAGGTTATCATTGTGTACCTACTGTATCGATAAGGCACCCCACCCGTTATCTTTGGTATTGTTATTTACGAAGCGATAAGCTCGTTGTGTTGATAGACAAGTGCTATTCTAGGTAAATGAATATAATTGGAATAAATAATTAAAAGTATTTTTACTGAAGATAAATTAAAAGATTTTTTACATGAATTAGAAGAAATGTAATTTGAATAAAAGATTCTTTCCCGCGAGAAGTTGGATTGGATATTTGCTTAGTACATTTTTTTTCGTTTGAATGAATATATTTTAATCTGAATTAATTGGAAGATATTTATTTGATTTCTTCGCATAAGGTTCAGGAACTGGATATTTGCTTGGTACAATTTTTTTTCTCGTTTGAATGAACTGAATGAATATATTTTGAATTTTTTTTTCTTCTGTTTTACGATCATATTTATTTTGCATGTATATAAGAACTTGAATGTAAAATTATTTATACTTGATTAAATATTAACTAGATGAAGTTTAAAACTTTCGTATATGCGTACATTGTATCGTAACGAAATGATTATTATTTTTACAACTGAAAAGAAAACGCTTTTTAAAAACACCTTTTTTGAATTTTACCTTCTTGCTCAAACATTATTAATAAACATTCTACGAAAATTCTAACGGATATACTATAAGAAACAAACTTTTATATGAATAGGGAATGAATTTTTTTTTAATCCAATGAATAGAATTCTTTGAATACTAACACAATCTTATTTAATGTAAGATATTCAACGTTTAAATGATTTTACTACACAATTTTTACTGTAATAATTATTTAATGATTACTTCTTGAATTATTTTTCTGTGACACACACACATATTTAGCTTTTTCGAAAACTCACTTCTTTAAAGTCTAACAGTCTTGTTTAATATTCAACAATTTAAATTTTTTCCATGTATGCATTCTTTTTCTAACAACGTTTAGTTAAATGAGTTAACTGAATAAATTTAGATCGAATTGTTCAGTATTAAAAAAAACAACAACCATAAATTATGAAATAATTACCAGTAAGTTTATTGAAAATATACAGTTGATATTTGAAAACATTTTAATTTAGAGTTTCTTATCTCATTTTCTTGATTGTATTTGCTTCGAAATTCTAGGAAAATCTGCGTACCGATAAATGCGGTGCCGATAGCCTGTGCCCCCTTATCTAGTGTATATTTTCAAAGAAGGATTTCATTTCTGAGGGTTATGTTGATTTTTACTGTGGGATCGTTCTGGTGAAATATGTTATCACTGTATACAACGAAAGTTTATTGATTTGTGGAATCGGGATTTCCAAGGGTTATGTTGGTTTAACTGTAAGAATGTTCTAGTAAAATATTTAATCTCTGATAGAAGGGGTAGATTTACTTAATGTTAGAAGAATTTTCTGGACTTGTATGTTAACTAAAATGTTTGGAAAGTTCTGATAAAATAGTAAGGTCATTGAAAATATACTGTTAATATTTGAAAAATCATTAAGTTAGAATAACTACAAACAATTCTTTTCTAATCGAATTTTTATATGGATAGGTAAAATAAATTTAAGACTTTTTCTTTTTGTAACCAATGAGTTTTGATTATATTATATGAAACTAACAATAAATATGTTGTACTAATCTTATTCGAAACATTACTTTATAAATTTTCTGATGAAAAGAAAAATTGATTCAAGCTGTGAACAATAACGATAAATATTAACTATTTTTCGCACAAAATGTATGGTACCGAAATTATTATTATTTTTACAACTGAAAAAAAGCTGCTTTTAACACAAAGATATTGGAATTCACTGTAAACTTTCACCTTCTTATGTAAGCATTGTTACTTTATATTTTGTCATTTTAGAAAACTCTATGAATACTCTATGTCATTTTAGTAATGAATGCACTATTCTACCCGTGATTTCTTTTAAACTTTGCCATACAATTTCTGAATATCTGAATATTTTGCTGTTTAGATGTATTACATTATTTTAACTATATTCTTATTATTTTTTTTAGAAAAAAAACCATTTACATAGTTTCCACACTTTTATTATTCATTCTATAAGACTTAAAAGGAGCGTTAATGATGAGCAAGTTAATACATTTTCTGAATCGAAAATAAATTTAACAATCGAAGTCAGACTATATTATTTAAGGTTATCATTTTTTTCTTTTTGTACTTATTAAAAAATTTTAACATCTTTCTGAAAATCTCATATGAAAATCACCAGTTCATGCTGTCTTTTACGTATATGACGATATGAATTCTTTTCGTAATTTTTCTTAGCACTTGAACTAACCACCCAAAAATTGGATTTAATATGAAAACACCAAAACTCCAGTATTTGTGTCGAATAATAAATTTGTTTTTTATAATGTTAATACAGCTAACTATCAAGTTAGATTTTTTTTTTCTAGCAATACTTTTTGTGTGAATCCTGAGCAAAGAAACCCTATGAAGTCCCTACCCTGTTCATTCAACTCATCGCTTTGTACAATACATATTTTTACAGAGAATTTTGCCTTAAGTTTGGACCGAGTTATTTTAATCTTACTGGAATGTTATCTACATATGAACAAGCTAGTTGTGTTTATATTCAAGATAAATTAAGGGATTTTACACAACTTAAAATAAATGTAGCTAATACAATCTGAATAAATTGGAGAAAAAAATTAATACTAGGTTCCTGTTCTCACACGCAAAGTAGTGGGATCGGATATTACTTAGTTTAATTAAGCGCATTAATTGGATTAACATATTCTGAATACATTAGTTTGTTTTGCTTAATTTAGAACATCTTAAATTATAAAACAATTATATTGATAAGCAATTAGTTGAAAAAAAATTACTATAATACTGCTGATTTTGAATATCAAGTTAGATTTTCTAAATAATTTTTACATGAATAAGAAAATAATTTTAAGTCATATTCTTACTCATTGAATTTGACTACATTTTTTGAAACCAACAAGCTTATACTCAGCATTTTTCCAAAATTTCTACCTACATTTTTACTAATGTATAGAAAAAAAAATTGATTGAAACTTTGAACAATAATGGTAAATATTAGCTATTTTTTCGCGTAAAATGTATGGTAACGTAATGATTATTTTTCAACTATCTTTAACTCAAAATTTTTCGAAAATAGGTGCTAACTTTGCCTGAACATAATTTCTTTATCTTTCAACATTTTACAAAACACTGTAATGATTGTACTATTTTCTATATGCTTTTGGTACTTTGTCTTACATTTTCTTAATATTTTACTGTTTAGATATATTACATAGGCTTTATATAGATACTTTTTTTACTATATACTTATTATTATTATTTTTATTCATTTACTTAATTGTTTTTAGTTTTATTTAAAGAATAATTTAGTAATATGAGAAATGTTGAGTTTTTACCTACTACCATGACGACACATGTTATCTAATCTTTGGATTCTGAAGACATGTTGAGTTAAAATTTCTTATTATGGGTGAACGTTGGAGGAGATATGAGAAAACGTGAGGAACTTTGATCTATTTTCTAGGAATGCTGTTCAATATTCTTAAAAAGAATGATATTGATAGGGGAGAAAACATACGGTTTCTATTCTTATGCATTTAATACCATTATGTATGCAAGCAGAAAATTTTGAAATATACATTAGAATTCAAATAAATAACTTACAATGTAATATTTTAACTATGTGTAACAAAATATGATGATTAATTTTTCGTTGAACAATACTAATTACATTTTTTTTCCTAACATTTATTTATTAGGATTTAATTAGAGAAAAATCGTTATTTAACCAAAACACATAATTTTAAAAGACAACAATTCATGTTTCTACAATCTCTTTTGATAAAATTAACATATTCTTCTTAAAAGGAAAAATACTCTATCAGTACTATCAAACGAGTAAGTAATGTACTTTTGGCTTGTACGTAAAAATGGTTTCTGCTCTATTCGAAGAACACTATTGTATGGTTATAAAATTATAGATGGGTTTTTTTTTTAAGTTGTTAAGTAAATATAATTTATTCTTGAATTTGTCTGAAATATATTTTTGAAAACTTTTTTTTTTTTGATATTTATCGCTTTTTCAAAAAATTATATTTAAAATATTTTTATTTTTCTAACATGAAGCATGTTATGTTTAAAATTTTCTATAATATTAAAAATGTATTTTCTACTTAAAAATAGTATGATATAAAAATTTATTTAATTATAAAAAAGACGTTAAGTTTAATTTCTTATATTCTAATATTAAAACTGTTAAGTTTAATGTATATTTTTATTTTCTAACATTAAGAAAAAATTTTATAGTTTAAAAAATTTTATTTTCTTATATTAAAGTAAATTTTTTTTTTGAAAATTTATTTTCTAACATAAAAAATGCTTAACATTTTATTTTAAAAATTATACTAATTTTTTTATTTTATTTTTCTAACATTAAGAAAAAATATTATGTTTTTTTGAAAGTTTATTTTTTTAATATTAAGAAAAAATATTCTGTTTTTGAAAATTTATTTTTCTAACATTAAAATTGCTTAACATTTTATTTTAAAAGTTATATTAATTATTTTTATTTTTCTAACATTAAGAAAAAAAATATTCTGTTTATGAAAATTTATTTTTTCTAACACTAAAACTGTTTAACATTTTATTTTAAAAGTTATGTTTTTTATTTTAGTTTTTTTTCTAACTTTAAGAAAAAAAAATTATTTTTCTATCATTAAAATTGTTTTATATTTTATTTTCCAGCATTAAAAAAGTTATATTTAATCATAAGAAATGTTATTTAAAATTTTATTTTCTAATATTAAAAATGCTTCTTTTTTTTTTTTAATGAAAAAGAATTAAAGTGATTTATTTAAGTTTTAAAAAGACAAATTTTGAAATAATATATCATAACTCTAAATTATACTGCATGTAAATTAGACTTAAAGTTGAATAAAAACACATTAGTATAGAAACATATATATATATATATATATATATATATTTTATTATTTAAAACAAACGATTAGGATCAGAAGCAATATACATACTTTTAGCATTATTCAAAATAGAAATCATATCCCATTTATTTACAAATGCAGGGTTTAAATAATTCAACATTTGAAGGTTTCGTTGAATAAAGTCTTTGATTAGCTGCTGGATATTGATAGTTCTGTTGTGACTTTGAGAATTATTTAGAAGTGATATGAAAAAAGGAATACGTAATTATGATATGAACTCGTTGTAACACGAATATTGATAACATGACCAAATTACATCCAATTTAACATTCCGCCAGCGTAAGAATACGTTATCTTATACCACCAATCAGCTTCTTTAAGTTTGGTAGTATCACCTAAGCAAACCTATCACAATTCAGCATTAGTGCAAAGTTCTAACAATGGACTTGGAATACATTTAGTTCAAAGTCATTTCTAACTCTCTCTCTCACAGACTGTAGGTTTAAATTTTATTCTTATCTTAAATGGTCTTATACTCTAGCATAATTGGCAAAATGAAACGAATGGCTAATCCCATAAATGTATCAAATAAGCGAACGTGTTTTAATGATGAAACCAAGCTAGATTCATCTTTCCTTGACGATGCTGTTCCTCCACACCATTTCCATCTGGGTGAAGACATTTATGCTGCAGTGACATATTTTGCTACCGCGGTGCAAGTTCATCTACGTCAGTACAAAAGAAATGAGAATAATCGACTTTTTCCAACGAAAAGTGGTGTCTGTATGTCACCTGTGCTCTGGCAGTCGTTTGCTAAACGAATCGAACAAATCGACATGCCCTTCATTACCGAAGAGACTCTCATTGTGAAAGACGCTTTGGTGATTTCAAGATTTTTCATTGAAAACGTTCCTCATATTACCTTCCAGCGGTATTTTAACCAAAAGGACTACTCTAAAAAGTTTGTACCAGGAACTTGTGTTCTGAGCGAGAATAACTGGCGGGAATTATTAAAAATCTACAAGAAAATTACGGAAAGTGCCTTGACGATTGTATTCGATTGCATGCTTCGAAATTTGCTGTTGAGTGAAGTTTCGAAAAGTACTCCAAGTTCTGAGGCGAATACAGACATTTCCGAAGTTGAATCGGTATTAACAACTTCACTGATAGAACTTTTGTGTGACTACCTGGGAAATTCCATCGCCGATGTGTTCGAGTGTTACGGATGTATTCAGGGATATGCTAATAAACTTGGACATGATTGCATAACAATGAATTACGAGAATCGTATACAGTTGCAAGGCGATCTAGCTATTTTCACTATAGACTTTCAGCAGCTAATCAAAGACTTTATTCAACGAAACCTTCAAATGTTGAATTATTTAAACCCTGCATTTGTAAATAAATGGGATATGATTTCTATTTTGAATAATGCTAAAAGTATGTATATTGCTTCTGATCCTAATCGTTTGTTTTAAATAATAAAATATATATATATATATATATATATATATGTTTCTATACTAATGTGTTTTTATTCAACTTTAAGTCTAATTTACATGCAGTATAATTTAGAGTTATGATATATTATTTCAAAATTTGTCTTTTTAAAACTTAAATAAATCACTTTAATTCTTTTTCATTAAAAAAAAAAAAGAAGCATTTTTAATATTAGAAAATAAAATTTTAAATAACATTTCTTATGATTAAATATAACTTTTTTAATGCTGGAAAATAAAATATAAAACAATTTTAATGATAGAAAAATAATTTTTTTTTCTTAAAGTTAGAAAAAAAACTAAAATAAAAAACATAACTTTTAAAATAAAATGTTAAACAGTTTTAGTGTTAGAAAAAATAAATTTTCATAAACAGAATATTTTTTTTCTTAATGTTAGAAAAATAAAAATAATTAATATAACTTTTAAAATAAAATGTTAAGCAATTTTAATGTTAGAAAAATAAATTTTCAAAAACAGAATATTTTTTCTTAATATTAAAAAAATAAACTTTCAAAAAAACATAATATTTTTTCTTAATGTTAGAAAAATAAAATAAAAAAATTAGTATAATTTTTAAAATAAAATGTTAAGCATTTTTTATGTTAGAAAATAAATTTTCAAAAAAAAAATTTACTTTAATATAAGAAAATAAAATTTTTTAAACTATAAAATTTTTTCTTAATGTTAGAAAATAAAAATATACATTAAACTTAACAGTTTTAATATTAGAATATAAGAAATTAAACTTAACGTCTTTTTTATAATTAAATAAATTTTTATATCATACTATTTTTAAGTAGAAAATACATTTTTAATATTATAGAAAATTTTAAACATAACATGTTTCATGTTAGAAAAATAAAAATATTTTAAATATAATTTTTTGAAAAAGCGATAAATATCAAAAAAAAAAAAGTTTTCAAAAATATATTTCAGACAAATTCAAGAATAAATTATATTTACTTAACAACTTAAAAAAAAAACCCATCTATAATTTTATAACCATACAATAGTGTTCTTCGAATAGAGCAGAAACCATTTTTACGTACAAGCCAAAAGTACATTACTTACTCGTTTGATAGTACTGATAGAGTATTTTTCCTTTTAAGAAGAATATGTTAATTTTATCAAAAGAGATTGTAGAAACATGAATTGTTGTCTTTTAAAATTATGTGTTTTGGTTAAATAACGATTTTTCTCTAATTAAATCCTAATAAATAAATGTTAGGAAAAAAAATGTAATTAGTATTGTTCAACGAAAAATTAATCATCATATTTTGTTACACATAGTTAAAATATTACATTGTAAGTTATTTATTTGAATTCTAATGTATATTTCAAAATTTTCTGCTTGCATACATAATGGTATTAAATGCATAAGAATAGAAACCGTATGTTTTCTCCCCTATCAATATCATTCTTTTTAAGAATATTGAACAGCATTCCTAGAAAATAGATCAAAGTTCCTCACGTTTTCTCATATCTCCTCCAACGTTCACCCATAATAAGAAATTTTAACTCAACATGTCTTCAGAATCCAAAGATTAGATAACATGTGTCGTCATGGTAGTAGGTAAAAACTCAACATTTCTCATATTACTAAATTATTCTTTAAATAAAACTAAAAACAATTAAGTAAATGAATAAAAATAATAATAATAAGTATATAGTAAAAAAAGTATCTATATAAAGCCTATGTAATATATCTAAACAGTAAAATATTAAGAAAATGTAAGACAAAGTACCAAAAGCATATAGAAAATAGTACAATCATTACAGTGTTTTGTAAAATGTTGAAAGATAAAGAAATTATGTTCAGGCAAAGTTAGCACCTATTTTCGAAAAATTTTGAGTTAAAGATAGTTGAAAAATAATCATTACGTTACCATACATTTTACGCGAAAAAATAGCTAATATTTACCATTATTGTTCAAAGTTTCAATCAATTTTTTTTTCTATACATTAGTAAAAATGTAGGTAGAAATTTTGGAAAAATGCTGAGTATAAGCTTGTTGGTTTCAAAAAATGTAGTCAAATTCAATGAGTAAGAATATGACTTAAAATTATTTTCTTATTCATGTAAAAATTATTTAGAAAATCTAACTTGATATTCAAAATCAGCAGTATTATAGTAATTTTTTTTCAACTAATTGCTTATCAATATAATTGTTTTATAATTTAAGATGTTCTAAATTAAGCAAAACAAACTAATGTATTCAGAATATGTTAATCCAATTAATGCGCTTAATTAAACTAAGTAATATCCGATCCCACTACTTTGCGTGTGAGAACAGGAACCTAGTATTAATTTTTTTCTCCAATTTATTCAGATTGTATTAGCTACATTTATTTTAAGTTGTGTAAAATCCCTTAATTTATCTTGAATATAAACACAACTAGCTTGTTCATATGTAGATAACATTCCAGTAAGATTAAAATAACTCGGTCCAAACTTAAGGCAAAATTCTCTGTAAAAATATGTATTGTACAAAGCGATGAGTTGAATGAACAGGGTAGGGACTTCATAGGGTTTCTTTGCTCAGGATTCACACAAAAAGTATTGCTAGAAAAAAAAAATCTAACTTGATAGTTAGCTGTATTAACATTATAAAAAACAAATTTATTATTCGACACAAATACTGGAGTTTTGGTGTTTTCATATTAAATCCAATTTTTGGGTGGTTAGTTCAAGTGCTAAGAAAAATTACGAAAAGAATTCATATCGTCATATACGTAAAAGACAGCATGAACTGGTGATTTTCATATGAGATTTTCAGAAAGATGTTAAAATTTTTTAATAAGTACAAAAAGAAAAAAATGATAACCTTAAATAATATAGTCTGACTTCGATTGTTAAATTTATTTTCGATTCAGAAAATGTATTAACTTGCTCATCATTAACGCTCCTTTTAAGTCTTATAGAATGAATAATAAAAGTGTGGAAACTATGTAAATGGTTTTTTTTCTAAAAAAAATAATAAGAATATAGTTAAAATAATGTAATACATCTAAACAGCAAAATATTCAGATATTCAGAAATTGTATGGCAAAGTTTAAAAGAAATCACGGGTAGAATAGTGCATTCATTACTAAAATGACATAGAGTATTCATAGAGTTTTCTAAAATGACAAAATATAAAGTAACAATGCTTACATAAGAAGGTGAAAGTTTACAGTGAATTCCAATATCTTTGTGTTAAAAGCAGCTTTTTTTCAGTTGTAAAAATAATAATAATTTCGGTACCATACATTTTGTGCGAAAAATAGTTAATATTTATCGTTATTGTTCACAGCTTGAATCAATTTTTCTTTTCATCAGAAAATTTATAAAGTAATGTTTCGAATAAGATTAGTACAACATATTTATTGTTAGTTTCATATAATATAATCAAAACTCATTGGTTACAAAAAGAAAAAGTCTTAAATTTATTTTACCTATCCATATAAAAATTCGATTAGAAAAGAATTGTTTGTAGTTATTCTAACTTAATGATTTTTCAAATATTAACAGTATATTTTCAATGACCTTACTATTTTATCAGAACTTTCCAAACATTTTAGTTAACATACAAGTCCAGAAAATTCTTCTAACATTAAGTAAATCTACCCCTTCTATCAGAGATTAAATATTTTACTAGAACATTCTTACAGTTAAACCAACATAACCCTTGGAAATCCCGATTCCACAAATCAATAAACTTTCGTTGTATACAGTGATAACATATTTCACCAGAACGATCCCACAGTAAAAATCAACATAACCCTCAGAAATGAAATCCTTCTTTGAAAATATACACTAGATAAGGGGGCACAGGCTATCGGCACCGCATTTATCGGTACGCAGATTTTCCTAGAATTTCGAAGCAAATACAATCAAGAAAATGAGATAAGAAACTCTAAATTAAAATGTTTTCAAATATCAACTGTATATTTTCAATAAACTTACTGGTAATTATTTCATAATTTATGGTTGTTGTTTTTTTTAATACTGAACAATTCGATCTAAATTTATTCAGTTAACTCATTTAACTAAACGTTGTTAGAAAAAGAATGCATACATGGAAAAAATTTAAATTGTTGAATATTAAACAAGACTGTTAGACTTTAAAGAAGTGAGTTTTCGAAAAAGCTAAATATGTGTGTGTGTCACAGAAAAATAATTCAAGAAGTAATCATTAAATAATTATTACAGTAAAAATTGTGTAGTAAAATCATTTAAACGTTGAATATCTTACATTAAATAAGATTGTGTTAGTATTCAAAGAATTCTATTCATTGGATTAAAAAAAAATTCATTCCCTATTCATATAAAAGTTTGTTTCTTATAGTATATCCGTTAGAATTTTCGTAGAATGTTTATTAATAATGTTTGAGCAAGAAGGTAAAATTCAAAAAAGGTGTTTTTAAAAAGCGTTTTCTTTTCAGTTGTAAAAATAATAATCATTTCGTTACGATACAATGTACGCATATACGAAAGTTTTAAACTTCATCTAGTTAATATTTAATCAAGTATAAATAATTTTACATTCAAGTTCTTATATACATGCAAAATAAATATGATCGTAAAACAGAAGAAAAAAAAATTCAAAATATATTCATTCAGTTCATTCAAACGAGAAAAAAAATTGTACCAAGCAAATATCCAGTTCCTGAACCTTATGCGAAGAAATCAAATAAATATCTTCCAATTAATTCAGATTAAAATATATTCATTCAAACGAAAAAAAATGTACTAAGCAAATATCCAATCCAACTTCTCGCGGGAAAGAATCTTTTATTCAAATTACATTTCTTCTAATTCATGTAAAAAATCTTTTAATTTATCTTCAGTAAAAATACTTTTAATTATTTATTCCAATTATATTCATTTACCTAGAATAGCACTTGTCTATCAACACAACGAGCTTATCGCTTCGTAAATAACAATACCAAAGATAACGGGTGGGGTGCCTTATCGATACAGTAGGTACACAATGATAACCTTATCAGCATATTCAGACCAACACGGCCAGAAGGGGGCGGGGGGGGTATGACGTCACTTCCGCCCCGTGTAGACGGGCGCTTACTACTGTCGCCTTCGCATCATATCCCAGACATGCTCGATTGGAGAGAGATCTGGCTGACTAAGGAAGTGTTTGACAAGCTGTAAGACAGCTCATAGGAACACGTGCCGCATGTGGTCTGGCACGATCCTGCTGAAAGATAAGGCCAGGGTACTACAAAAGGAACGGTAGCAAAACAGGTCTCAGAATGTCGTCGACGTACCACTGTGTTGTAAGCGGGCCTTTAATGACGACCAAAGGGACCCGGCTATCAAAGGAAATGGCACCACAGACCAAAACTCCTATTTGAAGCATGCAATAGTGAAAGCAGGATAGGCACGCTACCCTGGGCTTCTCCAGACACGTCTTCGATGAATGTCAGGACACAATTGGAAGCGAGATTCGTAGCAAAACACAATACGTCCCCAGTCAGCATCATTCTAACCTCATCGAGTCAAGCACCAGCGTAATCTGGCTCGACAATGTGCCGGCGTGAGTGGCAGGTGGCGTAGTGGTCGGTACAAGTGTAGATTTCGCTCTATCAGCCGTCTGTGAATGGTCATAGTGGTCACTCATGTGCGTGTCGCACGTCTGATGGTTGCTAACGAGGAATCAGGTGCTGTGACAGCTGATCTGACAATCACTCTGTTCTTCCGATCTGTTGTGGCCCTAGGTCGACCGCTACCATCATGACTCTGAAATCTGCCATTGTCCACCCATTCTTTCCAGTATTTTCTAATCACCACATCGCTTTGACCCACACGTCGAGCGATTCTCCAATTTGTACAACCTGCCTTTTTCAATCCAATGATACGACCTCTTTCAAACTCTGACAGTTTCTCGTAATGAGCTCGAATCCAGCGGTGAGGCATTTTTTTTCAGTCGTTGAAAGGTATCTTAAATCACAATGCAACAGAAAATTTGACCATCCGATTGAGAATCGTTTTTTATATACACCTGCTGAGTGCTCTATTCCGATGCGCTGCTGCTTACGCTATTCATTCAATGGACACCAAATTTTAAGTATTTGCATGTTCGATTCAAATGTCTCTGCATACGAAATTTCATTACAATCGGGTAACTCCTTCTTGGTGCGTCGGTTTTTGTTTTGTTTTGTTTGTTATAGAGTGTATGTACACAATATTTTGTTCAATAAAAACTTCTTGAAGCCCAGCAGGTGTTCTTCAAGCGCTAATAAAACTAATAAATGTGAGCCTGTGACTAGAGTAGCTAGTCACAACTTATTTTAATAATTATTGTACAGTATTGTTTTTTCCTTTATGTGTGTTTATCACTGAGAGAATATTCCTTTAATTTAATGTTCAACGTTTGAATTTAATTTTTTAACTGCTAGAATGACGAAATATTTCATTAGATATTTATATCACCACCTGGTTCCAAATGTAAGTTAACACATAAAATATGTGTTTCAATAGATTAAATTGTTAAATGCAGAGTAATTTATTTTCGGTATTCCCATAAAAACTATATCGAATCTCGATAATTTGGTGAAATAGTTAATGTAGTTTGGTGATGGTCCCAAACATGTCGAACCACCACCCGTTATTTATTTTTGCCCATGCAATATGAATTAGTGAATATAACATCTTTCAAAATTGTTTATCATTCTATAAAGTGTACATTTTATATACTATAAAACAAAGCATTTATTCATTCTAAGGATAATGGAAAGAAAACCCGAAATTCATATTTCGATGTAGTCAAATTATTAATATTTTTCACCTAATATATACAATTAAGAAGTCTCTGAATCGATATATTATAAAATATATATAAAAATTGTAAAATACATTAATTATTCCTTTATGGATCATAAAGATTTATAAGGTATTTATTCTAATTCACTTTCCGAATTCACAAATGTTTATTCCAAAAAAATTTAAGTACAAAAATCGGAAGCCCTTATTTCGAATCGGTCACATTTTTTTCAGAATATAGAACCTCGAAATCTGCATAGTATTTTGTTTATAAAGTATATACAGACACGTTAATTATGGGAACAGGAAAATTTCTTAAGTACAGTTTGAAATTAACTGATATTTAATATCAAAACTTTTGACCAGAATCTGGAACTTGTAATTCAAAACTCTTTATTCAACCTCAAAATCTTTGTAGCATTTTGTTACAAATTTCCTACCAAAACTTCCACAATATATTAATTATTTGGAACTTAAAAACTTTTTAAGCGCTATTCGAATTCACAATTCGAAATTCACAAACATAGAAGTTTACATAAGATATTGAGTTGAAAAATCTGAAAACTTGTATTTCGAAACACTTACAATACTTTTTTTTCTTCAAAATATAGAGCTTTGAAATCTTTGTAGAATTTCTTATTAGATATTACAAAATTTATAAAGTACATAAAATATTCAGAACATAAAAACTTCTTGAATACTACTTGAAATTCTGAAATATTAATGTAATAAATGTTATTATGTTACAAAATTTGTAACAAAACCTGCAAAATATATTAATTTTATGGAATGTATAAAAACTTTTTAAGCATTTTTCGAATTTAGTATTCGATTTTCACAAACATTTACACCAAGATATTAAGTAGAAAAAAACCCTGAAACTTGTAATTCGAATCAGTTACATTCCTTTTTTTCAAAGTATAGAAACTAAAATCTTTTTAGATTTTGTTACGAAATATATTACAAAACTTACAAAATACATAAAATATTCAGAACATAAAAACTTCTTGAATACTATTCGAATTTCTTAAATATTTATTCCAAACATTTTGAATAGAAAAGACCCAAAACTTGTATTTAGAAAAAGTTACTATTTTTTTTTTCACATTTCATAACATTAAAATCTTTGCAGCATTCTAATCCAAAAGTGTATCAGAAACTACACGATGCATTAAATATATGTAACATAAAAGCTTCTTTAACACTATTCGAATTTTCTAATCGAAATTCATAAATTTTTATACTTAATATTAAACTGAAAAATTTGAACCTCGACTGTTTCAAGACATAGTGAGAGAGAGAGAAACAATTACAATTTTTCTTAATATAAAACCTCCAAAGCTTAATAACATTTGGTTACAGAATACTTTAATTATATGGGACATAAAAATTCTCTTAAGCCCTCATCGAAATTCACAAATATGTATTCTAAAAACATAGAAACGGTTGCATTATTTTGTTCACTTCATACAGCGTCGAAATCTTTGTAGCATTTTGTTACAAAATATGTAACAAGATTTACAAACTACATTAATTATATGGTACGTGAAATCGTTTTGCGTTCTATTCGGAAATGATCAAATTGGATGCTTCGAAAACAAATAATTACTTTAAAGGAATTAAAAAACAAAGCCCTCCAAAACTCATTTTTCCGCGAAAGGTTCCATTCATTTTTTTCGCATTATAGAGCCGCGAGAGAACCGTCTTCACTGTTGCGTTTTTCGGGATTCAGTATTGGAAAGGAAATGGATTCCTTGTTCCTAACGGTCTTTATGGAATTGTCTTTCAGCAGGGAACTGCATTTTGATTACGTTACCTACAAATGCAATATCCTGCTGGTTTTTAGTTTTTACTCGCAAGGCGCACTTTTCTCTCAAGGGTGTGTGCAAATATAAGGAGAAATTATTTTACCGTCGATTGTTTTCTACGTAATGGTTTCGCAGAAATACATTTCGCCCGTGATTTCCAATGTCGCTTGCCTAGACTTTTTTTTTTCCGAATCGCAGAAGAATGTAACCATTTTTTTTTCTTCTATCTTCAAAATCAAGAACTAAACTAATTTTTTACATTTGTAATGAAAAACTATTTTTGTATATTTTATTAGATTTGTAACGCCCGTTCTCTTTATTATTTAACTCTACTGACATTGTTCCTTTTAGTTTAATCGTTAATAAGTACGAGACTTCAATTGAAGGTTCCCAAGAACGAGATAAAATAATTATTAATAATTACTGGA
Organism: Nephila pilipes; assembly: GCA_019974015.1. NCBI lineage: Eukaryota > Metazoa > Arthropoda > Arachnida > Araneae > Nephilidae > Nephila > Nephila pilipes. Next base: position 150,218 of record BMAW01129302.1, on the reverse strand, counting down.
GAACATACACTCCATAACAAAAAAAAAAAAAAAAAAAAAAAAAAACGACGCACCAAGAAGGAGTTGCCCGATTATAATGAAATTTCGTATGCAAAGACATTTGGACCGAACACGCAAATGATTAAAATTTGGTGTCCAATGAATGAATAGCGGGAGCTACAGCGCATCGGAACTGCACACTCAGCAGGTGTATATAAGAAGCGATTCTCAATCGGATGGTCAAATTTTCTGTTGCATTGCGATTCAGGATACCTTTCAACGACTGAAAAAATTCCTCGTCGCAGGATTCGAGCTCATTACGTGCACCTGCCAGAGTTTGAAAGAGGTCGTATCATTGGATTGAAAGAGGCAGGTTGGATAAATGGGAGAATCGCTCGCCATATGGGTCGAAGCGATGCGGCGATTAGAATATGCTTTCAAGAATGGGTGGACAATGGCAGATTTCAGAGTCATGATGGTAGCGATCGACCTAGGGGTACAGCAAATCGGAAGGACAGAATGGTTGTCAGATCATCTGTCACAGCGCCTGATTCCTTGTTATCAATCATCAGATATGCGACTCGCACACGAATGTCCATCATGACCTTTCGCAGACGGTTAACAGAGCGAAATCTAGGCTCGTACCAATTGCTACGCCTCCTGCCACTCACGCCTGCACACTGTCGAGCCTGAGTACGCATAGGGAGCGTGCCGATCCTGTTTTCACTATTACGTAATGAATATTTCTTCGCTGGAGCTCCTAGCCCGAATTGGGCCTTCATCTCCATATCTGAAGTTAAGCCTGATTATATACAATGCCCATGTTTAAGAGGATGCTTACTAATTTTAGTATTAAATAAATAAAGAATTAAAATTAAAAATCTATTACATGCCACAGAGGCCCTCAAACAGGAGTTATGGTCTGGAGTGCCATTGCCCTTATCTAGGTACCAAGTCCTAAAATTCGTTTGCTTACATTTTTCAATTTCACTTCTTTCACCTTACCAGTTTTCATGCATTCAAAAGTAATACATCAATTGAAAAATAATAATTCAAAATAAATGTATCTGAACAAAAAAATTGAATGTTTTGGTCATTTTCAGGGTACCAAGTCCCCTTAACTGCGAACTAATGTAAACAAAAAATATGTGAGGTAACGACACAGGTTTTGGCATGGTCGATTGGTGGCGGATTTCATTGAAACTTGGCACCTTGATCAGAAATATATTCGATAATAGACATAGGTGGGTAATAATTTGTTAGAAGATAATATTTAAATTTTGTAAAATATTTATACGTAAATCATTTATATTTTCTTTATACATAATTTGTATTAAATGAAAGATTATATTTGTGGGAAAAGTGCACGTTGGATAACGACGGTTTCGGTTAACGACGATAATCCTGGAATGAATTACCGTTTTTAACTAAGGTACACCTTAATTCTTAAAAATTCTCCAAAGTTATTTTACGTAATGTACCATTTTTTTTTTCTTTTTCTTAGACTAAAACCAATTTTTCATTTAAATCAATAAAGTTATTTTAATACATTTTATTAGATAGATATCGCAAAGTATGTGATATATATAAATCTTAAGTGCTTAATAAGATAAATTGTATTACATGTAATACTTAAAAATTTAACTAAAAAAATTTGTTGATTTAATAATTCTTATTGTAAAAACATTTTTATAATGAACTTAAGAATCAGAGAATATGATATATTATTATAATATTGCTTTAAGATTGATTTATTGTTTGATTTATGGGATATGGAGTAACAATAATTAAATTTTTTTATGTTCTAAAAAGTACTTAATTTAAATATCATGGAATTAAATTTCCTTTTTAACTATATATTTATGTATCAAACGCAATAAAATTGTAAATTTTTTCTAAATCTAACGAAAGATCTAGCTAATTTTAAATGTTTCGTGAAATGTAATAAACATCTTTTTGAAAAAACAAAAAAACTCACGAAGTCTTCTCCATTGTTATTGGAGTTTTATCTCCTGTATTGAGTGTTCTTGAAGTCTCCAACATTGTTAACCATGAAATTGAAATGCTAAATTTCGTGTTTAAAAAACGATTTAAAGTCGTCATTTTAAAGTACTTTGAGTTGTTTATATAACAATGTTTAAGCTTAACAATAAGATATCATGGTAGGAAGAAGCCCGAGCTCTTGTTTTTAATATATGTAGAAGATAGATACAGTACCAATATTGGCAATTGCTATTTTGACACACCTTGTTTGTATAAAAGTATGCTAATCTTATGAAATCTTTTGAGTTGGATTCTAACGCATATTACATATCTAGCCTTCAGAATCCTCCAAATTTCGAAGCTATTTTACAACAAACATTTTCATTGTGTAAAGAAACTGTTGTTATCATTTATACAGAATTTGAAATATTCAAAACTTTCATATTTTCTTTCACCAGTAATATATTATTTTCATATGAACACCTAGTAGCTAGTCCATTATGGATCTGTATCATGGGAAAAGAGGATAATAATGTTTACATAGAAGTATAGGAAAATACAAAACTTTTTTGTGTCTTCTCAATTTCATGTGCGAGAGGGAAAATCATGATTTATTTTTATTTTTAAAAGCTCAAACTCGTGTTTGTGAATTCAGCCTTTGTGTCGATAAGATTTATTATTATTTCACTTTCCTTAGGAGATATGATTTCTAGATACTTATACTATGTTTTCCTTCTTAAATTTTTGCCATGAGTTTCGAAACACCCTGTAAATATAAAGTGGCCCACTGGTATAAATTGCATTTCCAAAGGATTCTTCAAAGTCGTCTGGCTGAACAGGCTTGCCCTTTGATTTATTACAAAAAGAGAAAATGATGAATGGTTTATACTATTCCGATATACCTCTGTTCTGATTTACCATTTCTAACACGGGTACTTTTTGAACTACCCTCATATCTAACACATCAATAACTCCCGAAACTAACCCAGAGATGGCGCTCGTAGTAAACCAGTAACCAGGTCTTTCTAGAGTACTAACCTTTGCTTGAAACGTGTCAAATGTTTAAGTCGATCGGACCAGAAACAGCTGAGTTTTCGAGGTTGGAGTAAAGTCGTTTTGTAGTTTGTTTAAAAAATGGAAAAAACCGAGTTTCGTGTTCTGATAAAACATTGTTTTTTAATGGGTAAAAACACCGTGCAAGCGAAACAATGGATTGAAAAATGTTACTCGGACTCTTGTCCATCAAAAGCAACGATTTGTCGGTGGTTTGCCGAGTTTAAACGTGGTCGTACCGACACAAATGACGCGGAACGCTCGGGTAGACCTGTGGAAGCCGTTACACCGGAAAATGTGAGTGAAGTGACAAAAATTATAATGAAAGATCGTAAAGTGAAGCTCCGTGAGATTGCTGAGATGACACAGATATCATATGGAAGTGTATTTACTATCCTTCATGAAAAATTGAGCATGAAAAAGGTTTTTTCCAAGTGGGTGCCGCGATTGCTTTCGATGGAACAAAAACAGCAACGAGTCGATGATTCAGAAAGCTGTTTATCGCTATTTACTCGCAACAAAAAAGATTTCTTGCGAAAAAAAAAAAAGAAAACAAAAAATTTTTTTTGGAAGGAAAAAAAAAGATTTGGTGTTAAGAATCTGATTGTATCACCCTAAAAGGTGATTAACAGTAGTGTTATTGATGAATAAAAAAAATTTTGCAAAAAAAATGTTGTTTTCAATGTTAGTCTCGGGAGTTATTGATTGATGTATTATATGCCTCCTGAAATCCACGGTTGATGAGTAAGAAAACTTGCGCTTTATGCTTAATATTACAGCTCCATCTAATGGTTCCCCACTTGCTCTCCGCTTGTGCATTGTGATGTGAAAATTGCTTGTTTAGATGTTTTTCTTTTTATCGCTCCTTAAGTTTTTGCCCATAGAAAAAAAAATAAAAAAACATCCAGTATGTTATACGAGTAATAATACCACGAGCAAGCTTTAGATTTTTTAGACTACAGCCTTTTCCTGATTACTGTCCGTCACCATGCCACATGAAATCCACGGTAGAAATGACGATGTGTAAGAAAACTCGCACTCCATGCTTTCCATTACATCGTCATCAAGCGCCTCACCACTTGCTCTCTGCCTCTGCAATAAGGGTGAAAATTGCTTGTTTGGATGTTTTCTATAACTCCTGGAATTTTCGCCCATGAGTTTCGAAATACTGTATGTATGTGAGGGCGCTCGCACGTATGTGTGATGAATTCATTGTATTACCTTGTTTTAATTTTGTCCCTTTTAACGCTGATTCAAATTCCAAAGTGAAAAACTACTACTACTTTCACCTCTAGAGTCGCGGGCAGAATTTAATCCTCCCGAGCCCCATTAGAGAAATTAAAAACATCCTTCAATAAATTAAGGGAAATTATGTCTTAATAAATTATATGTGTTGGTATGAAATATAAATTTAAAATTGTGTGTGTATGCGTCCTGCATTTATTTGCTGGTGTTAAATTATTAGTGATTAAAAGATACAGAGTAGTCAATCTGTCTGGAACCATACAGTTTTAGAGTCAAATATATTAGGCTTGTTGAAGACAGACTGGCTGCTGCTAATTCGCATAATCGCGTGTCGCATCCTTTTCCCGCGTCTGATACTCTTAATGCCCACCTGCGCTCTTCGGTAGGTTTTACCATCCTGATTATACGCTTTGAATAGAACATATATTTAGTAGGGTTCTCCCCTTTTCCAATTGATATATAATTCTATGTAAATATCTAATTCTCATATGGAATTACTAAATGATAACTACATTAATTTTATGATTTTTTTCGGAAAAAAGCTAAAAACAAGTAATATAAAAAAAATTTAAAGTCAATTCCTAGTTAGGTTAACAAAGAAATTTTTTTATTTTAGTTACTTTTTATTAAATAATTACAATTAATAGAAATATGTATATACATATGACAGAATCACAATATTAAGTGGCAAAAGAAATTCTTTTCCAGCCATCTACACGTTTCGTCACTGATGGTATTTATTCCTAAATTTATATCCTGCTAAATATATTATATTAGAGAAATTTTTTTACTTACATATAAAACTAAAATTAATTATTTGAAAATCAAATAAAAAAATTTTATGCTTCGGCGAGTTTCGATTCGAAGGCATGAAGATTCTACGCCGACGCTCTACCAACTTTGCCATTGCAAGACAAATGACATAGTAGAAGCATTGGCTTGTTCCTTAATCATCCGGTAAATTAAATGGTTGGAATGCAGTTTAGCCCAACCACCTTTGGCGACAAGAATTAGTTGGCGGTATTTTGCCAAATGTGGTTACTCTGCTCCGCTTCGCGGACTTAACGTTCAGCCAAAAAATCGCCAAGTTTAGCAATTTTTTAAATCGCACCAATTGGTTGGACTAATCTGCATTTTCCCCAATTAAATTTAATTAAATGAATTAAAAATTGAAAAACTGTATTAACATCAAGTGTCATCCTTCACAAGTTTAAAGAAATGTATTTGAACTTGAGTGGATGAATAAAAAAATAAAAAGTATTTTATTAACGATTGAAAATTTGAACGATATATATATATATATATACGAATTTGGCAATTCTGAGCCCCGGTCAGGTGATGAAGACGATATCTGAACTGGCCCCTCCCTCTCCAAACTTCCACACCATACGAACGGAAGAACTTCGAAACTTGACAGATTTAATGTGCGTCATCTTCGCTACACAGCGTGACTTTAGTAGCATAAGGACTTGACAAAACAACGCCGGCAGTGAGTTCGTGACCATGACCACTAAGCTATCGTGGTCATGGTCACGAACGAGAAAATGATAAGTAAACAAATAAATAAAATACCCTTATAAACGTTTTCACAATGTATTAAGAAATTATTAAAGCCTCAAACAATTCTGTACGATTCTGAAGAAGAAAACATATTACGCAAATTCTTAGCGCGTGCATTTAAAATGGATCGTGATAAACTTTCAGTTATTAATGGCGACTTTAAAAAGTAATCTAAATTTTATTCTACTCATTTTTTTTTTGAAAATTGAATAAGACCTCTATCAAGAAATTATAAGACCACCTGAGAAAATTAACACATTATTCGTCACATAAGAGTCGTAATAAACGCATGCCATAGCATTTCATGATCGCATTAATTGTGAAACAAAGATGCAGGTTTTGATTGTGTCATTCGTTATTTATTTGAAGATGCCATGTGGTAAAAAGCTACCTTAGGGCAAAGTGGGAAATTTTTTAATTTGTACAGGTACTGGTAATGCTGAAACAGAAATATATATGTTAAGGAAACGTTCTAAAATACCATTCTTCAAGATACCATAATTAGAAAATATGATTGAAACAAAATAAAACGTCCTGAAAGAAAAATAATTTTAACAGCATGAGATGATCGAAAAAATGTTTCGACTATCGACTAAAAAAGGTCTTTCGATTCGTAATGTTTCGGAATGTTTCAGCAAAAAGAAAACTCACGTCACTGTTTTGGAAGAGTCTTTAATCAAATACTCTCTAATATAAAATTTATGAAAATGAAGAAAATACGGAAGAGTAATCGAAACATCTTCGAGAAGAAATGGGTTAAACATGCCATATCATGGAACGGTGAACGGAAAAAAAAATTATATTTTATGATGGAAAGAAATTTAAATTTGATTGTTCCAATGAATACTAACGCTATTTGCATGATTTCAGGAAGAAACAGAAATAATATTTCGACATATGGGAGGAAGATCAGTATTGTTTTGAGGAACTTTTAGTGTTATGAATGATGATTGTGCGATTTACAGCGAATTTCGGACGTATGGATTCTGCATAAAATTCAGCTACGTTATATGATCATATGATACCGTTTGGGTCTTAATTAGATGGTGTCAACTGGATGTTTCAGCTGGATAATGTTTCTTGCCATACATCTAAATCCATCCATGAATAGTTTAAAAAAGAACAAGTAAAATAAAAAAAAAAAAATTGAAGTCAATTCGTACTTTGGTCAACAAAGAAAAATTTTATTTTGGTTACTTTTTATTAAATAATTACAATTAATATAAATGAGATTATACATATGACAGAATCACAATATTAAATGGCAAAAGAAACTTTTTTTCAGCGATCTACTCGCTTTGTCACTGACTGTATTTATTCCTAAATTTATATCCTATTAAATATCTTATATAAAAGAATTTTTTTTCTCCCATATAAAACTAAAATTAATTATTTGAAAATCAAATAAAAAAAAATATGCTTTGACGAGTTTCAATCCAAAGGCATGAAGATTCTACACCGACGCTCTACCAACTTTGCCATTGCAAGACAAATGACATAGTCGAAGCATTGGCTTGTTTTTTTAACTCATCCGATAAATTAAATCTTTGGAATGCAGTTTAGCCCAACTATCCTTGACGACAGGAATTGGTTGACGGTATTTTGCAAAATGTGGCTACCCTGCTCCGTTTCGCAGGCTTAACGTTCAGCCAAAAAAAATCGCCTAGTTTGGCACTTTTTGAAATCGAGCCAAGTGATTGGGCTCAACTGCATTTTCACCAAATAAATTTAATTAAATGAATTAATATTTGAAAAAACTGTATTAACATTAAGTGTCATCCCCTACAAGTTCAAAAAAATGTATTTGAACTTGAGTGGATGAATAAAAAGTATTTTATTAACAATTGAAAATTGGAACAAGATATATATAGGGATAGTGTGAACTAATAGTAGGAATTTAAAAAGAGAGTTAAATGTTTTGTCATGATCAAATCGGAACTCCAGAGTTGAACTGTGTGGGTAACCGTATTATGTAGCAAAATTTATGCTTTTTTTTTTCATGAGTCCTTAACTGGAACTTGTCATTGTAAAAGAATGGCACAGTATTTATGAAATTTGATTCAGCCACCATATCCTTTCAATACAAAACAGATTGTTAGAGGTATTGAAGAAAAATAGAGGACCAAAATCATATTAATTTCCATACACTTTTTTTTCTTCTCATTTTTAGAACTAATTGTCTTATAATTTGTTAATAGAGATTTTTTCTTTCATTTCTAATATTTTTATTAACTTAAAAATTTATAAGAATATTCAAAATTATGGAAACCTAATTGTAATAAATATGTAGGAGCATCATAATACATTTGCTTAAAGTACATATATAGCCTTTATTTATTTCATAATTTTCAAAATTAAAATGGTTTCATAATTTTGTAACGTTCTGCAATAACGCTAACCGATAATTCTGCTTCAGTTAATTGATTTCAGTTTAATACAGTTTTTATCAAAAAACGTTTAAAATTAAACATTTTAATTATTTTCTCCTGAACAACCATAAGACGTACATACATAACATATGAATAATACACATTTAAAATAGAAAGTAAGGAATTGCAGCAGCATTTAAATTGTGGTGTTTCACTAAAGCTGACATATAATAGAGAGAGAAGTACCATTTCACTAGAGTGACTGTTCTTTATAGTTTTTAAAGTGCATTTCAAACGCAAAGTTTTAATCAGCTTATAAAAATCAATGTGATGTACTAATTTGTTTTCATAACAGGAATTGTAAGTGATTAATAACCAATGTCTTAGCAATTATTAAGTCACCTTTTCAGTATTGACAATATAAAATAAAAATCAAAAATGTTATACAGTATTTCATCTGTAATCCGGCACTTCATCCATCTGGACTGCCAGTAATCCGGGGTATTTACATAGACCAGTTGTGACTAGTTGTGGAGGAATATGAGAATTATTACTTTCCTATAAGAATTGCTATGTACTAAAATTTTAAAACTGAAACTTTTTATGCACATTTTTTTAAAAAGTTTTTCAGAAGAAACTAATATTCAAAATATGGAACTCTACGCAAATATTTTTTTTCAATTTGAAAATATACAATGAAATTCGAAATTATTTTTAAGATTGAGTTGAAGTGGAAGACTTTTTCCTCATTACTCTTGCTATGTCTTTGACACAGGCAGACAGGTCACTACTTCTTTTGCTTCTTTGTTGGGGTTGTTTTCATCGAGTCATGGACTCGAAACCTGATATCCAATAAAGACCCACCACGAAGCGGGGATGATGCAAGTTAAATCTGGTAGATATCCCAGGCCCTCCTGTTTACATGGTGTGGAAGCTTCGAGGAATGGAGGTGTTAGCTTAAGTGTCGTCCTCATCACTTGACAGATTCTCAAAATTACGAGGTCCATCACCAATATCCTTCTGCTACTTTTTTTTTCTCAGAACGATGTTAATAAAACAATCGCAATCACTAACAAATTCATTGCTGTTTTTATTTCACTGTACAATAGTCCATATATAATCTGATATTTCACCTTTCCAGTCCTGCCAATATTCGACGTATTTGCATAGGATTGTGACGTTGGGCTATTCGCGGTTTTTTCTTCACTAACCTTGGGGACTTTTAATTAAGATTGATTGCTTTTGCTAAGCAACCTATGCCCAACCAAAAATGAAATGTGATTATGTAAAGCAGGTAGAAATGAAGTGAAGCAGGAGATTTAGGAAATATATAAACTCAGACTGAGAGTCGCGATAGAGAGATTGAGAGATTCTAGTGTTCGGCAATTGCTCCAAAGTCGTAGTTGAAGTCGGAGCCGGGAATTGTTACAAGTTATCGGCTGGTTAAGGTATGCAAGAAGTCAAGATAGCCTTAGTGGTAAGAGTCAGTTAGATTATTACTGGTAGATTTAGTTAATATAGTTAAGGCCCTGTCAGGGAGAGCATTTATAATTGCCGTTATATTAGCAATCAAACAATAAATATTGTGTTTATTGTTCTAACGTCTCTTTGATCAACTTATTGACTTTTAGTGTTAATATATTGAGTTTAGCTATGGCACAAGAGGCGAACAGGAATGGTTTCCCGTCACAGGATGATAGCCGTAAAATTATTTAATGCCTTCTACTTCAATGGAATAATATGGATTATCAATACAAAGCAGTGCACTTATTGTAGTTTTCATTATTTCGTGTGGTTGACGCTTTATTTGCGAGAATTATGTTAATTTTTTTGTAATAATACATAGCTCTTTTGTGTTTAATTGCTTTCATTTTAGTGATTTTCCAGTCATCTAACTTTTTCGGTACTCTGACGATAATCAGAACTACCGTCAAAAAGTACCACCCCCGTTCAATCTATTTCGTTTTTTATATCAAAGTGCATCATAGCATTTTAATACACAACCAGAAAGAAATGAACCACAAGAAAATATTTCTTTGTGACATAAGCCCGCTTAGATTCAACAATTATTATAATTAACTTACACGCCACAAGAGCTAATTTCCATTTAAATCAGTTAAATAATTTTATTCACCCAAAACGGTTTTCCAACGTGAACATCTTCTGTCATTTTTAGGATAGATATTATTTCAGTACAGATAAGGAGGGAGAGAAGGAGAAAGAAAGCAAGATTTGAAACCCTTCCCATTAAAGGGTAGCAATGCTATTTCCTGGTTGAGGGGGTTCAAAAACATTTGACACACAGCCCATTGCTAAGTGCCATTTCATTTGATTGCACAAGATAAGTGGCACTCATTGAAAACCGCATTTGAATATGGTCAGTTGCTATGGCGACCAGAGGAGAAGTGAAATACCGAACTCACAATCGAACCGCCATTGTTGTATGAAAGGATATTTGTAAGGAATGATAGTTTTTACGTAAAGGATAATTTGAAATATTTATTTATACCATATTCTGTTTTAATGTCTTTAAGAAAAGATTAAATTTATTATTTTGTTAATTGATATTTCACTTTTTATTTTAGAATTAATGAATGTTTTTAGAGTGAGATTATTTAAGAATTCGTGACGTGCAAAAAGAATTTTTGAAACAGAAAACTGGAAATAATACTGAATTTTAATACATCTTCATCGTAAACTTTTTAGAAGTATATGTGCCTTTTTATCGTTTTTGGAATATTTTTTTTAATTCTGAGACAATAAAGAATTTCAAAGGAATAAGAAAATTAATTTTTGTGATTACCGATGTTCTTTCCAGTAATAATTATTCGAGATGTTTTTATTTAACGAACAAAATTCGTAAAACAATTTTTTTCATTTAAGCTTACATTTTGATTATAAAGTGTCATAAAGAAATGGGTAATTTTGATAAGTAAATTTTTTTTAACGAACACAGTAAAATGTATTAAAAAAAGTCACACTTTAAGATCATTATATTTCACTTAATAAATTCATGTGATTTTATGTATTCGATGCTAAAAATCCAAATTTCTAAATTTTTTTAAAGTTCTTAGAAAATTTTGAATACCCTGTTTCATAACATGAAAAAAAATTAACTTAATATTTAATTTATTACGTAATGAATTTAAAAAATTACTCAATAAATAATGTAATAATAAGGATCAATTTAAATTAATAGTGCACATTCGAAGAAATTTTTTTGAATTAACGTACATTTTGCATATAAATGCATATTTTATGACCTTTTGGGACTTTAAAATTAGAAAAACTATCAAGAAAAGTTTTGTTAGTGTATATTTATAGTGTCAAAAGGGTGTTTATACAAGTACAGGCAAAAATTAAGACTTCCGGCAAGACATGGTAATTCTAAAGAAAATAAAAATATTGATATTTTGTTAATTAAATAATACTGAATATAACTTTATCTAGGAAACAGACAATTGTTTTAATAATATAGCCTTTACGTAGGAAATTATGGTAGTCGAGCTTTGAACACTGAAATTTTCTTCAAAAGTCATTGTAATTTCACAATATAAAAAAACTTCAACTAATGATAAAATATCAAGAATAGTCTATTCTATGAATAAGTATATATATATATATATATATATATATATATATATAAATAAAAATTCATTGTTGAGTATTATTTTGAGATATTATGTTTTGCAGTGATGAAAAATATCGTTTTTAGTCTTTTCCATCAGACAAGTTCATGAACAAGTAATACTAAAACAGCGCTGTAACTCAGTTTTTAAATCAGATAGAAACCAAATTCAAGCAGATTTTTAAAGATAAAAGATTAAATGTCAATATGAAACCAATAAATAAATGAAATAAAAAAATTTAAAAAATCTATATTTTGACCAAAAATTGTGTTTTAAAGGTGTACTATTACCTTAAATGAATATGCATGAATGATACATGTTGCTTGAAAATAACGATGGTCTGAAATCGGAAAATTTCACATTTTAATTCGACATACAGTGTCTCACAAAAGTGATCGGACACTTGTGCTTTACAAAAGGAAACTGTAATAAAATAAATAAGCAAACATGTACAAATTTTTTGTGGGTGTGTTTCATATTTAAAATTAGTAACAATTATTACATAACATACATTTTGTCAAAATATTAAAATATCAATTTAATAAAAATATAATTGTTTAGAACGGAGCAAAAAATGGCTCACATAAGTGATCGGACACCATTAGATATGCAACAAAAATCGTCTGAAATAAGCAATAAAAATATTTTTTGGGCGTTTATTTTAACTCAAAAGCAAATGGCAATAATTTATAAAATCGTCTGCAGTATTTCTCTCAAGTTTGTTGTGGAATTTTTGTGTTTTTTAGCTCTGTGCAGCCATGAATGCTAAACGAAAAGAAACTTCGCATGAAATTAGAAAATTAGTTATTAATTTGCATATTGAACGTGGAAAATGTATAAGAAAAGCTGCTGAAACAGTTAACTTGAGTCATTCAACAGTTTTCGATATCATTAAACGATATAAAAAGAAGCACATGATTCAGAATAAAAGAAGACTTGGCCGACCATCGAAGCTATCCAATGGAATAAAGCGAATTATCGTTCGAAATATTAAAAAAAATCCAAGAAAGAGTGCTCCTAAAGTTGCTGCTGAATTACATGGAATAATTGTTAATCCTGAGACTATTAGAAGGGTAATTCGATCTGCTGGATATCACGGTAGAGTAGCCAGGAAAAAATTCTTCGTAAGTGAAAAGAATAGAAAACTCAGATTAGCTTTCGCAAAATCCAACATAAATAAGAATTCTGATTACTGGAATAAAGTAATATTTGCTGATGAGAGTAAATTTAATATATTTGGTTCTGACGGTAGAATCTTGGTGTGGAGAAAACCCAGGGAAGAATTTCGCAAACAGAACTTGCTGCCAACAGTAAAACATGGAGGAGGAGGAGTTATGGTGTGGGGGTGTATGTCGTCCGCTGGAGTTGGTAATCTTGTTTTTATTGACAGTATAATGGATCAGTACAAGTATATTGACATTTTAAACCAAAATTTGAAATCTTCAGCACGAAAATTGAACCTTCACAACGATTTTAAATTCTACCAGGACAATGACCCCAAGCACGCTGCTTTGAAATTTAGACTCTGGCTGCTGTATAACTGTCCTGAAATAATAAAAACACCACCACAATCTCCAGACTTAAATCCCATAGAGAATATTTGGCAAGAATTGGAATCAAGAATTCGCAAACACACCATTTCTTCAAAGCAACAATTAAAATCGGTGCTTCAAGAAGAATGGGGTAAAATCACTCCAGAAATCACAAAAAAATTAGTCGAATCCATCCCAAGAAGATTAAATCATGTTTTAAAAGTAAAAGGAAATCCAACAAAATATTAAAATCTTTTAAAAAGTAAAATTTTTGGATAAATATTTGATGGGAAAGTAAGTGTCCGATCACTTATGTGAGCCATTTTTTGCTCCGTTCTAAACAATTGTATTTTTATTAAATTGCTATTTTAATATTTTGACAAAATGTATGTTATGTAATAATTGTTACTAATTTTAAATATGAAACACACCCACAAAAAATTTGTACATGTTTGCTTATTTATTTTATTACAGTTTCCTTTTGTAAAGCACAAGTGTCCGATCACTTTTGTGAGACACTGTATATGGAAGCAACAGTTAAATAAACGTTGATCATTTTTTAAGAATATATGCGCAGTAACCGTTCTTTAGTTCGGCACATTCCATAATCCGACACCAATCGAGTCAATCGCTTTTGGACTTTTTCTGAGAGCATTTCGGAGTTTATTGACCTTAACCTCCAGTTCGGACAAAACGTTACTTGCAGTTTCGTCCAGTGATTATCGTAACCGTCAGAGTTTTCATTTCAGTACAGTTTCAGTACAGTTTGTTTTCTAGTCAGTTACATATTAACTTTGCACAATATTACAACTGTATACATACAATGTACACAAAAAAATGTTCTTAAAGTCCAGTAGATGTTTTCCAAATGCTAACAAAAGTAATAACTGTAAACATGTGACTAAAGTAGCTTTATTTTATTATTTTATTTTAACGAATATTATACTTCTTTAATTTTCAAGGCTTCTTTTGTTAATACATGAATTTTCAATTAATACTCAATGTTTGAATTTAATTTTGTAGCTTATAGAATGACAAAAAACTTTGATGGATATTTATATCGACTGTACGGCTTCAGAATATGTGTAAACCCATTAATTATATATTTATTTTTAATCGTTTATTTTTGTTTAACTAGATTGATTTATCATTTCTTTTGAACTATAATAGCCCTTGATTATCCGGCAAAATCTCTAATTCAGAACACGCTAGTTTTGCGGAAAACTTGCTGTAACTGTAAGTGCTAGAAAGTGTTAAGAATTGAATACATTTTGTTATTCTTATTAAGAAAATAATCTTCATATATCTTTGAAGGAAAAAATAGAAGAAAACTTCATAAGTACAATGATCTATCTTTTTTCAAAGAGGAAATAGTTGTTTTACAAAGAATGCAACATTTTCAGAATGTGTATAGTTTCTGTACAGTATCAGAATGTGAGTAAACCTATTAATTACATATTTATTTTTAATCGCTTAAATTTTTATCTAAAGTGTTTTATCATTGCTATTCCTTTTGAACTTTTGTTGCCCTTGATTATCTGGCAAAATCTCTATTCCTATTATGACAGGTTTACGGAAAACTTGCTGTAACTGTAAGTGCTAGAAAGTGTTATATTTTAAAACCTTTTTAGCATATTTGTTTGACTGGAATACATTTTAACAAAGTTCACAGGTCCGCTCCTTCGGATTTAAATACATTTTGGTATTCTTATTAAAGAGATAATCTTCATGCAAATCCTTTAATGAAAAAAAATAGACGAAAACTTCATAAGTGCAATGAACTATCTTTTTTTTTCAAAGGTGAAATAGTTGTTTTACAAAGAATGCAACATTTTTTCTTCATAAACATGTTACATTGAAACATGAAGTGAAAAAAATACCACAGCTTGACAGATCTAGTAAAATTTTACAACCAAATTTTTTCACCATAATATTTTAGTACCACTATTTATCATAAAAGTAATGGTTAGCTGTACCCATTTATCAAAGATTTAACATTGATAATTTGACAGTCATAATTTGTTCCACGTTACAGCAAATGTCATGCAAAATGCATTCAGTTAGAGCCAAGAAAACATTTTCAATTTTTTTTCCCTCAAAATTTTAACAATTTTTTTCAGAGTATTATGTAATCGACACAGGTTCCATTTAGAGAATCTGTCGTGTTTTTTTCTCACTCAAAATGATTTAAAATCTTTAGCTGCAATTTTGCAAACGGAATTTTAAATAGGGCACAATAGGTAGAGAAAGTCTTTTCGATACATGCCGTACATCACGAGATAAAGATCCGCTAGTTATATCAGCAGAATAATAAAAAGAGACTGAAAAAGATACGTTTTGAAGACAAGATGACGGAAATCTAGTTTCACGGTATTTTACGTTTTAATCCGTATTTACACAACCGTCACTAACACCATTGGAAGCGTGTATATAATTACTTGATATTTTCCTAGGGAGTTTCACAATTATGTAATATGTTACTACTGCACTTGATTTTTTCAATATTGCTTGATATTTTATGCGGCATCATCAAACTGGAATTTTTAAGGATTTTTTATGTAGAATGATTGTACTAGAATTGTTAAATATTTGCTTGATGATATATGTTATATATCATTATATATGTTATGCATTGTGATTGTACCAGACTTTTTAATGCTATTTGATACAATACGATTGTACTTGACTTTTTCAATATTACTTGATATTTTATGTGGTGAGATTGTACTTGACCTCTTAATGATATTTTATGTAGTACGATTGTATCTCATATTTTAATATTTTATGTGGTATGATAGTACTGGTATTTTTAAATATTGTATGTTATTATTTATAATATGATTGTTCCTGACTTTTTAAGTACTATTTTATGTGTTACAATTGTACTTGATTGTTCGAATATTACTTGATAATTTTTGTTGGACTTTTTAAATATTACTTAATACTTTATGTTGTACGATTGTACTTGACTTTTTAAATTTTGCTCGATGCGTTATGTAGCTTGGTTATGCTTGAAATTCAAAATATTACTTGATACTTGGAATGATTACATTTGACTTTTTAGTGATATATTTTATGCGGTACAATTGTACTGAAATTTTTAAATACGGCTTTTGATATTTTATGTGGTTAGATTGTACTTGACTTCTTAAAATATTTCTTAATATTTTCTTAAGCACTTGGTATTATAAAGAAATATTTCTTATTTACTTTATCTTGTTTTATCTGTTTTAAAAACTTCAATATGGTTTGAAAAAAAAAAAAGACTTCTTCTTGAACATTTAAATAATTATTGCATTTTTTATTTCTTTAATTTGAGAAATGTGTTGATTCATTTTATGGCCCTTAAATTAAACAGTAATTTTATTCCACATATTGTATTTTGTTGATTTCTTTTATATTGTTGATGTGTGTGTGTCTGATTTTGAAATCTCAGATAAAATTAATTTTACTTTTTGATTTCTCTTACCTGTATTCAGTTTCATTATAAAATAACTAATGGATTTTATTTTTATTGATTGAATATAATCTTGTAGCCGGTAATAAGTAAAAATTCTTAAAAATAAGTTTTTTTTTTTTTGAAATTTTATTAAACAATGGTAGCATTGTGTTTCAATCGCAAGGGTGTTATCTTAAAATTGGTAATGGTGTACTTTTTTGGTATTTCTTTACATCGTAACAATTTTTAATTTCTCAAAACTACAAGTGTGGACTAATTGAACTCTATGCATAAAGCGTCCCATTCAAGAAAATTTTATCATAATATATTTATAAATTATTATTGAGAATTGCAACTAAATATATATATATATGTATACAAATATATAAAACTAAAAATATATATATTAAAAAATTGTAATTATAAGTTTCCATTTTGCTTAGATTTAATGTTTGATAAAAATATGATGAAACAGTTTTAAATTTGGTACGTCGCAAATATGTTAAATATTATGTGTTTTTTAATGAGTTCAACAGGTATTCTCATGGCAATTAAGCAAAAAATTAAGGTATTAAATACTGATCAAATTATTAAATTTTATTTAAATATTTTTCTGATATCAGCGGAGGTATTGGACACGAAAATTCTGATTTATATCCTTAAAATTAAAAAAAAAATCTATAACAAAATTACCTGATTATAATTACTGTATAACGAGATTTTAAATAATAATAATGATATCCAAAATATTAGTCATTTAAATTCTTATAGTGTTAGAGTTGTTTTACTTTTAGATTCACTTTTTAAGTAACATTAAAATTTAAAGTCCATTATCATTTGTGTATTTGTTTAAAATGAAATTTTCTTAGAAAAAGTACTTGCTCAAGAATAATATGTTACATTTAACAACAACTTTTGTTTTCCTTTTTATTTAATGATGTGAGGAACAGGATCGAATCTTTAAATTGATATATTGTGATAAAAAAAAGGTTTATATTTGCGTACATTATTCAAAAGTATTTATTAAGTTAAATGATATTAAGACAACGTATTTATTACCAACATTACTTACCTTTAAAAGCAATTGAAATATAACAATCATAGTTAAACAGAAAGTTTTTGGAATGAAAAAAAAAAGAATCATTACTCTAATTTTCTCATCAGAAGAGCGATATATATATATATATATATATATATATATATATATGTGTGTGTGTGTGTGTGTGTGTGTGTGTATGTATATTATATGTGTGTTTTACAAATTTAATATGTAGTCCTTTTTAATTAGTTATTAAGTCAAATTAACAGGTAATTAAATCTAAAAGAGGTGAACGATGTTGTGTACCATTTATAATTGATGACTTAAAATGTTTATTTTGTTTATTTAATTATAAGTATTTTTGCATTTGATAGACATTTCAAATAGTAAACTTGTTTATTAGTAACGTTGGATGTAGTGCAAAACTTTTATTCTTACGATTTTAGACCCTATTTTTAAAAGAAATAAATGTGTTTCAAGTTAATCAATCCGTTTAGTAATTTTTATGTAGATTTAGCTTGCACTTCTAACATCGAAAATTTATAAAAGTCAGTTGTAAATATAGTTGACTCGAAATGTATCACACAATAATTGTCAGTAATAAAAAAGTAAATTTAATACTTCACTTATCAAGGCACGGAAAAAGAAGATTAATTAAAGATTTATATAAATATAATGTTTTTTTTAATATACATACTCAAACGTGGACATTTGAAGTTTTTTTTCTTCTTTTACACTCTTCATTATAATTGATTTTTTTTTTATCTTTCTGTTTACATAGTCACAAAAATAATTAAAT
>BMAW01129302.1:82764-131581 GCA_019974015.1 Nephila pilipes | reverse complement strand
ATTTTTTTTTTATCTTTCTGTTTACATAGTCACAAAAATAATTAAATTTACTTTCGAACCTTGACATCATTAATTTCATTATTTTCACTATCAAGTTCCTTTGTTGTGGAGGAAAATTGGAGATTCTTTCGATAGGAATTACAGCATAGTTAAAATTTAAAATAAATGAATACACAATGAAAAAATGTTTTGAATGAATTTTGAATTTTTTTTTTCCTCTTTTCGTGGTAATCTTAGATTATCAAAAAACCTATAAAACCTAAAATTATGATTCTAACAAGACAATAAACTAATTATTTTCTCTAAGATTAACAATGATTCCTGAAAACGCTTGCTTATTGAAAAATTATATAGTTAAATTTTTGTTTTGAAGGAAGTTTTGTGTATTACTAACACAGTTTGAGTTCCAAGCAACGTTTTTATATGTACTTTATCGTTCAGAAATTATTATAATAAACTTGTGGCATTGTTCTGTAATAATATAGTAATAATATATGAGTAATTGAGGAAACAGTTCCAGCATTTATATTTTGCTCATTACGTTAAAGCTAAGTTTGGCTTCACATCTAGAGTGAATTGGCGCACTGGCGACTCTTTAATCTTGCGAAAACTTTTTTTTGGGTCCTATTAGTATAAACATAAAGTGATTTTAGTACATTAAAGAACATACATTTATATATTCAAGTAATTTCTTTTTTGTCAGTGATAATTTTGCCACTTGGGGGGGGGGGGCACCCCGTGGAGGAGAGTGTGGGTTGCCCTTGAATGACTGGATCAATTCAAATTCTTCATCTTTCAGTTCGGAGAAAACTTACTAATGGAACTTTTAGCAGTACCATAGACCTATCAAGAAAGAATTTAATTACAGGGTCAGTTATTAGAGTTATTAGACGTATTTAACTCCTATCATTGGGAACTGCGATTTGCGGACGGACGTCGTCGCACACCCATTCTTAGGGTGGAAAGTCTTTTCAACTGTTGAGAACTTTCTGAGCCATATATTGGAGAAGATTGATTTTCTAGCCATTGCTGAAATCTCCTGCTGTGTCGAGGGTCATTTGGTACGTTTCCACAGACATCATCGGTAGTCTTTTGTTGAGACGGTGGTCAATTTGATGCACAGGCCGTTGCCTGTTGTATCGTTTGTCGTGATTTGTGAATGGGTGGCTCAGAAACACAGAAGTAAGTTTGCGTCGTGGTACATACAACCAGTAGCTTTAGTCTGTTCTGCTATTTAGAGTTGAACTCACGGTAATGTTTCTCTCCATTTTGAGGGACTGTTTTTCACTTCGAGGTGCCAGTATCGTCATCACCGTTGGAGGTCAGTTGGTTTTTATGACTGAGATGGTTCTAACTCCTCATTTTTGGGTCCAGAGAAAATTTGTATGGTACATCTTATACAACCCTTTTAATAACCGAGCCAGAAAGAAATCCCCTGCCAGGTATGTTATTAGACGCTTTTAATTCCCGTCTTTGTTAATCGCGATGGAGAAGAGTCGTCGTAGTTTAATGTACGCAATTTATGAAGAAGAATTTGATTGGTATAATAAATGTCACTAAGTCTATTAGTGATTCACTTTGAATTAAACGTCCCCTATTATTTCCTCATACATTTTTTTCTGTATGTTTTTGGTTATTAATGAAATCTTTTTAGTTAAAATAAGGGAATGGAGATATTTTTAACTCTCTTTTAAGAGTAATTTATTAATTTATTTTGTATTTTCGGCATAAAATCAAGGGCAAATTTAATTCACTTTTTAAGAATCGAAATATTAAATTCGTAATGGGAAAATGAAAGGAAATTTTTTTTAAAAATGTAAGAAGAACAGAAACACATTTATTGTTGCTTTTTGTGCAAGCTATGGGAATCGAGTTTTACACGCTCCTCAAAATATAGAGCATATTTTAAATATTGTTTCCATTCATAAACCGACTTTACAACCCTCTCTCACACCAAGTTCCCGTCTCTTTACTTATTTTCTTGATTTCTGTGCTTTATTTAAGTCTCTCGATGTTGCAATTCTATAAAAATCTTATCAAATGCAAAATGAGTGATATTCGTTATAAAAATAGTGAAAAATTAGGTACAACGTCATCATAGCGTAGCTCGCAACATTATGCAAAAAACTATTAACACAATTCTTACGACGCCAAAGGTTAGAGAGTTAGGTATAATAAATAACGTTGTATGTATCGAACTTGACTATGAGTATTCACATGTTAATCTTGTGACGTTGGGCTATTCGTGGTTTTCTCTTCGCTAACCTTGGGGACTTTTAATTAAGATTGATTGTTTTTGCTTAACTATCTTTGCCCAACCAAAAATGAAACGGGAATATGTAAATCGAAAGTAGGTAGAAATGAAGTGAAGCAAGAGAGTTAGGAAATATATAAACTAAGACTGAGAGTCGCGATAGAGATGTTGAGTGGTTCTAGTGTTCGGCAATTGTTCCAGAGTCGGAGCCGAGAATTGTTACAAGTTATCGGCTGGTTAATATATGCTAGAAGTCAAGATTGTCTCAGTGGGATCTTGGTGGTAAGGGTCAGTTAGATTATTACTGGTTGATCGAGTTAATATAGTTAAGGCCTTGTCCGGGAGAGCATTTATAATTGTCGTTATATTAGCAATCAACCAATAAATACTGTGTGTATTGGTCTAACGTCTTCTTGATTGACTTATTGAAATTTAGTGTTAATACTTTGAGTTCAGCTATGTATCAAGAGGCGAACAGGCATAGTTTCCCGTCACAACCTGTCTGAAAAGAACACGTATCTTAGCTCTTGAATTCATGTATATCATGAATTTAATTATTAGAAATATGAGTTAAATGCAATAGAGGAATCTAAAAACTTTTTGATTATAGTTTTGTGATTGTGATTGTTTATGCAATTTTTACATCTAATTTTTATATTCTAAAATGCATTAATTTCCTTTAGCAAGTTTAATTTCTCAATTTAGCTTTTATTTAATTTAATGAAATAACTAATTTTAACTTAAGGAAAAATATGACTTTTAAATTAATTTTTTTTAATATTTAGAATGCATTTGTTTAGTTTGGTTTTATTATAGTCGCACTAGAAGCAACGCGAGAGCTAATGACGATGGACCTCGTAATTTTGAACCTCGGTCAAGTGACGATTTCAGACTGGAAATATCCCATACAATATGCGCGTGTGTGTAATTTCCCTTAGATATCCATATCACATACTAATGGATGTTGTTATTTCACCAGGAGTAGTGGATATTATTGGAATTTTCGGTTGTTGATAGTTTACATTAACGTCGCACTAGAAGCAACACGAGGGCTATTGACGACGGACCTCGTAATTTTAATATTATTGGGAAGTAAATGAAAAATGCAGTGTTGGATAATTTTGAGTTAAAAAAAATTCTTGAAAAAAAAACCAGTTATAATGTCCTTCCTTGGGTTGGAGAAGACAGTCGTATTTTGGTGATTTTAGAATATTTTTCGAAATTTTGTTAAACTTTTACTGAATTTTATGACAAATTGATTGGTTTTTTTTATTTTATTTGGAAGCAATACGAGTACTATTAAAGACGAACCTCATAATTTTGAATTTCGGTCAAATGCCGAGGACGATATTTGAGGAAGCATTCCTCTTTTCTTAAATTCCACACCGTGGTGACTTGAGTCTTGATAATTTTCTGACAGATAAAAGAAAATGAAGGGTATCGAGTGCGTGTAAACAAAATTCTTTATTTGCCCGTTTTTATTTATTACAACAATAAGTACGTTCCACTATTTATGCCTTTTTCAAAGATTGAAAACTGTTTTTTTTTCTTTTCGTAATTGCACCGAATATTAAATGTAATAAGTAAGTAATTATTATGCATGTATATGCTGGAGATAAAGTATTTTAATTTAAAAATAAGTACTCCAAAGAATCAAATTTACAAGCAATACGAGTACTATTAAGGAATTATCGAAAAATGTTTAGTAACAAGTAAGATCTAAATAAAAATGCACAAAAGCACCTCCAAGTGAGCATCCAATAAAATTTCAAAGATGATCATAGAGTCCTTAACCCCGTTATACAGATATAAATATGCGAAAATAATAATATCTATGTATATTAATTAAATATAATCTCTTTTTTTAAAATTGATTTAAAAAATAGACATAAATAATCTAAAATGAAAAAAAAATAACAAATTGTATACATAAAAAAATTATTCCATACAAAGAATAAATTTAGCCACCAAAGAGGCTAATTTCTCAAAAAGAGTTAATAAACTTCTCAATTAAATATTCGAATTGAAGTAAAAGATAAATGACAGCGGAATGGAAATTTGAAAAATTGATTATTTCACTCACTCACTCACTCACTCACTCACTCTTGGTGTAGAATGGAAATTTGAAGAGGAAGATGCCAATTCGGATGTCGTCCTCGTCACTTGACCGAAGTTCAAAATTTCGAGGTCTACCGCCAATAGTCTTCGTGTTGCTTCTCTGTGAGACGTTAATAAACAATCCCAATCATATTACATCATTCACTCTTTAACTTATTCATTCAGTCATTCCTTAGAAAGGATACTTAGAAAACACTTAATCTTGAAAAGTGTTCGACTGCGCATTTCATCATTGACTAAAGTAATAGCTTCTTGACTGGCTAAGTGTTAAAAATTAAAATTTTAAATTATAACTTTTAAGCTTCTAAAGCATTTTTTTCTTCTTATTTGTGTTTGTCGTACAATATGGCCAAAGATGGCGCCAAGAATGAGATTGCTTTTCCGGGCTCGCTAATGGAAACCGAGCTGGAAAAAGACGTCGTCAACTCATTTGCATAAACAGGGCTTCTCGTAAAAAAGAAAGTGTTTTTTCCTTCCCCATTAGCCTCGTCCAGATGACTTAAAAACGCGGCTACTTCTACTCAACGACTTTCTTTCCTTCCTTTTTAATATTTATTTTTTTAAATTTTTATAACTTTCTTTTCCGTGTACCGGGGGTTGGCACCTTAACGTTTATTGCCGTGCTCTATGAAAGGGGATACGAGTTCGATTCAAACGATAATGTGGAGGGTAGTTTTATTTTGGACACAAAGACCCTCTTTTTTTGACAACTTAACCACGAGTCGGGAAATTTATTTTCAATGGAACCCTGAAAATCTGGGATTAAATAGTTAAATTAACTCCTTTTTTCTGGTAGGAAATCTGATACAGGCTTTATCGATGAATAAAATTGTTTTTGTTTCTCGACTTAAAGGTTGTTTGTTATTATAAAAGTTTCTAAATTTTATTAGAAATTAGCTTTGGTTTTGATTTTGAAAGTTTGATGTTCGCATGTTAAGTTTCATCAAGGTCTAGAGATTCGAGATGAAACCTGGAATGCGAAAAATACAAATATTACTCAAATGAAAGAGATTGCAAATTATTTATTGGTTCTTTAAAATTAATGTAAGTCGTGGAAAATAAATAAAAATATATAAAATAAAAAATACATAAAGTAAAAATAAATAATATATAAATAATTAAAATATAAATAATTAAAATATAAATAATTAAAATAAAAAATCTAATTAAAATATAAATAATTAAAATAAAAATAAATCTAATTAAAATAAAAAATTAAATTAAAATAATGATTTCATTTAATGAAACACATTTTAATGTTGAGTAAGCTTGATTGACATTTTCTAATTTCTTATGTTCTACAAATATACAAGATATGGCTGTTAAATAAAGAGACTGACGCTGCAAAACATTTTGTTTTGATGTCATACATATTTACTTATTATCATCTTCAATACACACCCCTCCTCTATCTCTACAACACTCTATGCGAATCTCTTCTATTGTTCGAAACTGCTGTTCGAACAATAGAAGAGAAGGCTTCCTTCTAACTTCGAAACTGTTCGAAGTCTTCTGTCGATTTCTTTAGGACGCGAGCTGCTTTTTCTTTCACAACTTCAACGGACCTAAATCTGGTATCTTTTAATGCAGATTTCACCTTAGGAAACAGATAGAAGTGGTTCAAGATCCGGGGAATAAGGCGGATGGTCTAACACTGGGATGCTGTATTTGACAAGAAACCTCTCGACAGACAATGTGGAATGAGCCGGTACATTATCATGGTGGGAAAATTTGCCGTATGGATTCTTTGTCAATGCCTACAGTCTCAGCAATCGCACGAATACTTAACTGTTGGTAGATCGAACCAGATGACTGATTTTTTCGATATTGTTATCCGTTTTTGACATGGAAGGTGACCTGCGCGTAAATCATTTTCAAAGCCTTCTCGGCCACCTTGAAAGCGCTTAAACCACTCAAAAACACCTGCACGCTAAAAGACATTCATTGACATATACTTTCTTCAATAAATTATGTTTTCCAATTTTTATGCGAAATTTCACAACAATTCGTTGCTCACTTATCCTCTTCCCAGTGAAACAAAAAAAGAAATAATGCAAAAGAAGGCTAGCGTTCATACGGATTTGTTTAGAGAAACGAGAAGCACTACATTCGGAAGAGGATGCCTCATTATAAGCAGATGTCGGTTGCTGGCGTTTTGTGTAAGCTTATTTCAAGAGCAGGGTCAGTCTCGTAATTTAATAGCCATACGTCGTATGCCAAAAGGTAAGAGTACTTAGTTTGTTGACAAACTATAAAGTAATAAATTTTTAAAAATTTTCAAATTAATATAAATGCAACAAATTCTACATTTTGACGTAATCGGCTTTCTTCTCAATACACTTTGGGAACCCAAGGATGAGCTTTCTTGTACTTTTGTCAAAAGGGTTTCCACAGCCTTTTGAGCCAATTGTTTGACGGCATTCTGGACCTAATTGGTGTTTGAAACTTTTTTCCACTAATAAGCGAATTCAGAAAGTCGGGAAAAAAAAAAAAAAAAAAAAAAAAAAACCCAAAATTCTGCTGCAGATAGTGGATCAGGACAGTGAAAGTGGTGGTTGATGACGTTCCAACCGAATGAATCCAAGAGTTACTTCGTGATGTTTTTTTTGTGAGTATGTGTGTGGAGGGGGATGTGCATTGTCATACAACTGACAAACTCTCTTCTTCCACCTTCCCTTGTGGCCGAGGTAGTCTAGTGGTCATGGTCGCAGACTAGCAGCCGGCGGTTTTCGTCGAGTCGTGGGAAAGAACCTTGATGCCGCTAAAAACCCTGGGGCTGATGCACGTTAAATCTGTCGAGGCTTAAAGTCCTTCCATTGGCGTGGTGCGAAAGTTAAGAGAGGGCTGCCAGCACAGGTATCGTCCTCGTCATTTGACCGAGGTTCAAAATTACGAAATCCGTCAACGATAGACCTCGTAATGCTTTTAGTGTGACGTTAATAAAACCAACCAAAAAAAATCATTCAATGTACTGAAATTGTGATAACTATTATCATTTGAAATTAACTCACAAATAATGGGAAATAAACGAAGCGTAATATCTTGAAAATAAGAGAAAATGAAGTGTATAGTCCCTCTATGAAAATCAACATAATGGTTAAACTTTCATTCAAAGCCTATGTAATGCTTTGAAATTGCTAACAACAGAGAGATAGAATATATAAATCACATCTCTAACTTTTACACAAATAACATTTTAAATATATTTAATTGTTCAATTTCTAATTGCAATTCTTAACATTCATTACCACAAGAATACCGAATGAATAAATAGTACTTTTTCCCCAATTAAATAATGAATTAATTGTGTTACAAACAACAAAAAAGAAGAATTTAGTTTTCATTTCAAAGTTTATATGAAAAATATTGATAATAATTCGAAATAAAAACCAGCGTTTTTAAAAACAACGTTTTTATATGGTGGCAAAGTTTATTAAAAAAATTATTAAAATATTAGTTAAAACTGGTCTCAAATATCTAAATATTGCATTGTTAGGCAAATAAGAACGGTTCCCAAAATTTCAGAGCTCTAGCTTGATGGGAAGTTGGTTAAATTAACAATAGACAATTTGATGACACAATGATACACATACATACAGACACACACCAAGTGAAATACATAACAACGTTAAAACTAACTAAAATTAATTAATCCGGTAAATTAAATGGTTGGAATACAGTTTAGTCAAACCACTCTTGGAGACAGGAATTATTTGGCGATATTTTGCCAAATGTTGCTAAATTGGTCCGCGAAGCGGACAAACATTCAGCCCCCAAAAAAAAAAAAAAAAAAAAAAAACCCGCCAAGTTTGGCATTTATTCAAATTGCGCCAAGTGATTGGGCTAAACTGCATTATTTAAAAAAATATGAGTTAAAACTTGTCGCAAACGTCTAAATATTGCATTGTTAGGCGAGTACGAACGATTCCCAAAATTTCAAAGCTCTAGCTTGATGGGAAGTTGGTTAAATTAACGATCGAAAATTTGATGACACACACACACACTCACACTCACACACACCAAGTGAAATTCAGGAAAACGTTGTAAAAAGTGGATTTCTTCACTTGGCTTTGGAAATTACTATACAAATATCTAAAAGCTATGAAAAAAGGCTGTAGAAAAAAAATGAACTAGAAAAAAAATGAAAGAACGAGAAAATTCTTTAATAACTGAAACGAATATTAATTCCACTGAAATTCACAAAAATCAGAAAAGGAATTTAACCATATTGGTTTTTGAGCGACTCATTTATTAATTTTTTTTTAAAAAAAATGAATATGAAAGATCAGCTTCGATGGAATCCAGTGTATTTAGTGAAAGGTGAAGTTACAGTCAAGTCAATGTTATTATTTAACTGTCTTATCACGAATGAAATAATAAGGTGAAACTTCTTAGGATAATTCTCTTATGATAATTCTCTCATTTTCAACACGAGGGATTTAGCCTGCATATTTTCTTTTTTAGTGTTTAAACATGGATTCAACAGGTGTTAACCGGCATGAGAATTATATCTGCTGAACTTCGCTTTACGTGGGATGGAAAACTGTACTTGACGCAAGTGTACCAACTGATTAAATATTACAGTTATCGAATGCAAGAGCCTAATGATATTCTAATGAATTGGCTCCACGTAATATTTGCACATACGCCACAATGCTTAAAAATTACATTTTTTATTACGGAAATATCCGAAAACAGACTCTGCTGTGTTCTGTAAACTTCTTGTAAAACATTTATCAATGGCCATAATTTCTGTCTCTATAACTTAAAAAATACGATTGAATGAAACTGTTTAGTTTCTTAACATTTTAAATGATGTTAATTGATTACTCAGGTTTTATTATGCCATTTTTCTACAATTTTTATCTGCTCAATCAATTTTATTCCTTTCAGGGAGCCTCTTTAGTTTCTATATTTCATTTAAATATATATTAAAAATTGCGGTGAATTTCCTCTTTCAGTTTTTAGGTACTTGTGTAAATTCCCGTCAACCGTTTCCATCAAATCAAAAAATATCGCCGAGCGATGCGCTATTCTGTCAAAAGTGCAAATGTTTTTAATCTTATATTTTAGAAAAAGTGATAAATATTTGTGACCTGCGCATTCTAGTATAAAGTACAGTACAGTATTTCCAACTCAACGGAACCTTGATGCAAAACATATGCAAACGAACAACTCATTACGTCTAACACTTGAAAACGAACAAACAATGTCTTCTTAATGGTAAAAACTACGACTAGAGAGAATTCCTTGCTAGAAATTTTAATTGAAAGGTGACGTATAAAGAAGAATCATCAATCTTTAGGGATCATGGATAGCTTATAAAACTGAAGAATTAACCCGTTCGCTCCCAGCGTATCACAGACGATACGCTCGTGTTGGCTCTCCTGTGCCCAGCGTATCACGGGCGATACGCTCCGTGAGTGTCTTCTACGAGCCAGCGTATCAATAGCGTATCGATGAGAACGTTTTATTTGATTTTTTATGTCATTATATGGCGTTACAATACCGCGAAATCTATATAGATAGGTTATTTGGAGTGTTGACCTTGGTGATATGGGCTTGGATTTCATTTCTGGCAACCAGGAGGGGGGTAATTGTTAAAAGCAAGTGTTGTGGCGTGGCTTTTTAAATGTAATGACATGATTAAAGGAGTGCACTAGCTTTCGGTTTACTTTTTTCTTTCTTGCTTGCTTCTTAGAAGTTCGAAGGAGAATTTATGACCCTTTATGGAGGTTAGGGTTTCGGTAGCAAATGTTCTGAGCTGTTCATTTCATTCGGTCAGTTTTTATTTGTAGCGACAGTCATGACGAAAAGAAAGTATTTATCTGATACTGAGATTTGCGAAATAACGAATGAATCTGACAGTAATGTTAGCGAAAATAATTCAAATCTGTATATAGACATTAAAGTAAAAAAATAAAAAAAGGACTAAGATGTGCCCTTTGCTCAAAATCTTGCGTGAAGCGTCAAAATATGTATGTATAACATGTGACGTTGTACTATGCAATGATTTTTTTTATTAATATACCATACAGCAAAATAAGATTTATCTGTTATATCTATATATTCCATATATTGGTGCATCATTACACCATGAAATTTATGTAACATATGTAATTATATTTTGTATTTTCTTAAAAGTATGATTTTTTATGTAATTTATGTATAAAACATTCAATTTTCGATTAAATTTTTTTTTGTATATATTAAGTTTTATGCATTTTAAATAATATATGTAAATACCAAAATATTTTAATAAAAATCCGATTTTAGAGGAATTTTTTTCACGAATTAGGCTTAATATCCGAAATCGTCTGGGCATAGCGTAACACTCCGCGGTAAGAAGCTGTGGGACCAGAGAAGCACTTCTTTTTTCTCACTCCGGTAGCGAAAGGGTTAAACCTTACGAAATTCGAATATTTCTAAGTCAACCATCATTATAATTTTGTTGATTCGATGTGCGTATACAAAAAGTTGAAAGACTCAAGAGTTTCGCCAAATGGCATGATAAAAACATCGGCAAACCACACACTACTAATTAGATTTTCATATAGATCAATTTATGCGGTGTCGGGTTATATATTCATATATATGCAAATGAATTTTTACAGCGACGAATTCAAAATGAGGACGAGCCATTCGTTGCTACCTTCATAGAATTAGGGATTTTTGGCTTCTGAAATAATTGGCATGAGCCATTTGAACTGCGCCAATCTTTTTGTGGTTGACGGAAAATTGCGCCAATTTTCATGGTTGACGGGATGTTACACAAGTATCAGTTTTCTGAAGTAATAATTCCCTCTAAAGCCATTGAGAAGAGGAGTGAAATAGATTGAGCTTCGGTTGTATGAAATATATTACTAGCCATTGGCACAATCGCTTTACCTGATTAAAAATGTAAGATATAACGGTTATTAGAAGTCCAATTAAATTATAGTTACCACTTACTCTTGCATCCTTCCTGTTGTATTTACTTCTCTTCTATATTTTTCAAGAAGATATTCGCTTTTGTTATTTCTGGTGGCCACGGTAGCCTAGTGGTTAAATCGTTAATCACTAGGCGTTATCAATCCTCCGTTCGGAGAAGGATTGTAATGGTTGTTGCTGACACCAGGATTTGATGGTAGCTTTCACCTCATCGTCAGAATGTAAGTGATTTCCTTTAAAGTCCTTTTCACCTTCAGGAAGAGGTAAAAGTCGCAAGGGGAAAGTTCAGGTGCAAAGGTGTTCTCTACTCCCCCCTCATCTCCATGTGGGTCGTCAACTTGTTCAGTTTTCAGTAGGTACAACAAAAAATGTGAAAGTGAACGAGTTGTGATTGCGCATAACAATGTCACACTGGACTTTTGACACGAGGACTTTTGACACGAGGACTTTTGAGCAACACGAGGACTTTTGACGACGTACTTAACCTCATAATTTTTAACCTTGATCAAGAGACGAGGACGACATCCGAGCTGGTACCTCTCTTTCCAAACTTTCATATTTACAGGAGGACTTGGGATTTAGACCAAAATTAATGTGAATCAACCCTTCTATATGGCGGTTCTTTAGTGGTATTTAGACTCGAACCCCCTACTCGACGAAAACAACGTTGGCCGTGGGTCCGCGGCTATGATCACTAAGCTACCACGGCCACCAAGAAATGCGAAAATCTAGTTAAAAAATTACAACCATACCAGTATTTTTTTCGATCATGCCTCTTGAAACTCAGTCCTTCAAAATGTGATGATTGTAAGGCTTAGAAATTTTACTACTTTAGAAATTAACGTCATAATTAAGAAGCATTAGAAAAATAACCTGTTGAGACTAAATTTGTTGAAAAATAGGATAAATTTGATTTTGGAATGAAACTCATATAACCTGTTTAAAGCAATGAAAAATTTAATGTACATATTTTTATATCTTTCTGTAAAAAAGGTTTAATTAAAAGGAATTTTTTAATATGAACTTGTGTATTCTCATTTTTCTAGAAAAGTTTCCCAAATTATTGAAATAATGGTTTCTGAATCATCGAAAAAATTATTTTTTAAGAATTTTATAGTATAATGCACTTATAATCATCATCATTACAGCAAGTCTTCCAAATGTCAAAATAAAATCAAATGTTAAAAACAATTTATTTAAATTTAAAATGCTCATAAATTACACGTATATAAATTCAAACATATATTAAGTTATTACCCATAAAATATTGGTATTTGAATTACGAATAAAATTCCATTATAATCAAGTACAAATTTCTTATAATACCTTATTGAAAATGTATAGTGCATGAAACAACGCGTGCTTTATTAATTTTAAATTTTAAAACAAAATTTTGAAAATAATGTAACACTTTTCTATTTTAAAAATCATTAGAAAACTTAGTAATAAAAATAGATTCTGACTTCTATTGTTAATTATTGTTTCTTGGAAAGGAAAACAAAGAAGAAATTCGTGCATTCCAAAGTTATTTTATATTTACAAATGTACATTTAAATCGTTTATACAATCCTATACAGATTATTCTTTCTGTATTTGTAATTGTTATGTAGCTCGAAAATGTAAATTAAATACTGGAGTTTCCAATTAAACTCACTGTATCTCTCTCTGTACTGACGTTATTTTAATTAAAACGTTAGTATTACAAATCCCATGTCTTTCTTAGTTTAAACTTTTATTAATTAGAAGATCCTTTAACAATCTTGAAATCAGAAGCTTTTTAAGGTTTAGTTTTTTTGTTTTCATTAACGTGAAATGTTTTTCTGTTTTTCAAATATTTTTACAAAGTACGGAAATAATTAAAAACAAATTTCTTAATTTGTTTCTCTTTTTCGAAACAATTAAACAAATTTATTAAGACGTACCTTCGTGTATTATTATTTTTTATTAAAAAAGGGAAAAAACTCATTAAAATAGCTACATCGAAAATTCTTCAAAAGAAATAATTAGAACGAGTTTTTTAAATTATTAACAGCATCTGATACACAGTCTTTTCCCTTCCGATTCGAAACTCATTCAATCCAAATGTAAATTAAATACCGAAGTTCCAAATTAAGCAAGCAGACGATTCTCTCGATACATTAATTTAACGCGTTCGCAGCACGAGTCACAAGCAACGAATTCATTGCGGGCGTTTAATTCAATACGAGCGCTCTGTCTAGAACTCTTATTAAAAATTTCCAACGAATCCAATGATCGTCATTTCCGCTCCTAACTTTGAGGAGATGAACAAATAGAGGAAAGAAAAAGCAACACAAACGTTAAAAAAATTGCTCGCTGATATTGCAGTGGGGGTTCCCCTTTGTTTTCAACACTTGACATTTCATTTCTGTAGGTCCACTATTTGCAGGAACCTAGTCGAATTTCAATATACTGAAGACAAGGGGTCTTACTCGAAAAAGACAGTCCCATAATATCCCTTCCGTTCCCTACCTAGCAGTTTTTTTTCCCTCACTCCTTCTCTCTTTTCTAGTCTTTCGCCTTATTCTCCCTTGTTCAAAATAACTTTTTTCCCTTCATTTTATCGAAGAAGTAATAGGAAGCGCTGGCTTCTTCAACGCTGTATATTGCAATTCTTCCTCTTCCAATTCAGCGCTCCTAGATTCGTTACGAGACTAAGGTTCTCTCTTAAATTTTCTTTGCTTGGGATTTTATTTTTCATTTCATTTTCAAATGCCACAGAATCCAAAACATAGGAGGTAGGAAGGAAGGAGAAATGATTAAATAAACAAAAGGCAAGATTTTGTCACCGAATTATTTTCATTCCAAATAGCTTATGTATAATTTGTACTCCTTATATTCCAATTGATTTGAGCAAGGAAAAATGCTTGTTTCTTGTAATTCTTCTCCTTTTTTTTTTTTTTTTTCTTCCCTAAACTCGGGAAAATCTGGTCTTTTTCTTCGATGTAGAAAAGCGGGGATTTAATAACGTGTTTGTTGATAGAGGGAAATTAGTTTTTCTTTCTGTAAATTTGGCGAAAGTGAAACTCACAAAATGCATGTAAGTTTTTATTTTCGTTGCATTTTTTTTTGTTGTTGTTGTTGGGCTGATGTAATAAACCTGTCACTTTTCAGAGCAAGAAAAGAATTCTTTTTCGGAAGAATAAACATTTCATTACTTTTTCGTTTGCAATACAACTGTTAGAATGCGACTGAAATGAAATTCTTAAATTTGGTGAGAAATTTCGCTGTATATTGAAACCCTTTGGAAATCTTTTAGGTTTCTATTTGAGTTTCAAGTACGTTGATGTTTACGAATTTCATTTTTCATTTTCCCTAGAAGAATGAATTCATATTTTTGTCTATTTTAAAATAAATTCACTTTCAAGTTTATGTCTATGATTATTTATCTCGATGATTTTTCAATCATTGTTCAATTCTGAACTATTACGGGTATTTTTACACTCTTTCTTCATTTTCTGTTTTTTTAAAGAAAATGTGGCAAAATGATTATTATTTATTGATAAATATATAGACATCATAACTCAATATTTTGCTAATTATGCATATTTTTCTGGTACATACAGTCCTTATCATCATTAAAATTATAATATTTTGTTCTTTTCATTTCTATAAATCGAGATATTTGCTGTTTTGTGTTTACTAACAGATAAAAGTAGGAAGAACAAGTCATACTTATTACAAATTAAGGCTATTTGAATTTTTTTTTATAAAAATTAAAAAAATTAGTGAATTTCTTATTTCAGGATTCGTTGTTTTGATTTTCCCTTTACATATGCTTTTTACTTTATATTTCGATCAATACTCACTGATGCAATTTTTTTATTTCCTTCTTTTAATTCTTTAAATGTTTGCAATTTTAAGATCTCTCATTGCAAAAGATAAAAAAATATTGGCTCCAGAGCTCTCGTGTAATCACGGAAGAGCTCAGGAGCCAAAATTTTAAATCTGCAATTTAAAAATACTTTTTTTATAAGAGATATATAAAAATTGATACAAAAGATGTAAAATGTTGATTTCAAAACCTTTTTTAGGATCTATAGATTTATATTTAACGATAACCATTAGATATGTAAAGAAACATGACTACAATTTTCCTGAGATTTCTTGGTTTTCGGCTCAAAATTCTTCCATCGTAAAGAGTAAAATTTTGACTCCAGAACTTCTTAGGATTTGTAGGTCTACTTTCTGAAAATTTCCCTCTGAAAGAAATGTAAAGTTTTAACTCCAATGATTTCTTCGGACTCAAGTTTGTTTTTGTAAGTTGTATTGTGTATGTTTTTAACCGATCGTTTTATTTAAGTAGCAGATTAATCCATCGTCAACTGACTTAATTTTCCAAGAAATATATTTTTAAATTACCAATTATGTTCCTTCCTATACAATAATGAGTTATAAATTATTGATGAGTTCTTAATGATACAATTTTTATTATTAATCTTATTGCTGTTTATATTCTGCTGCTGATAATTTAATTAGAGAATCTGTAAAGAAACAGACAACTAATTATATGAGCTTAATTACATTAAAAACAATTTACTTGTGTTAGAAACATCATTGGAAAATAAATATACTTTGCTATAAAATTTGATATAATTATGTATAAGAAACTGATTAAGAGAAATATTTAAGAAAAATTACGCAACATAATTTCGAAAAAATATACATTTTATTTTTTTTAAAAAAAAATCATCATTTTTATAAATTTGGTATGTTCTGGATTCTTTTTCATATGATGTTAATTATCTTTCGTAAGCAGCTTGTTTCGGATATCATGAACATCTTTCTTCATTTTTGATAATAAACACAGTTTTTAATTGTTAATAAAATGATAGACATTTCTTGTAAAACATGTTTTAAACGGTGCTTACATTGTTACCAACAATTTATTTTTAGCTCTTGTAAATAGATTTACTAAAATTGTGTAGAAAAATATGTCTTTCTTTCAGAATATAACAGGAAATTAGGAATGTTTTCTCTTTGAAAAGTTATTACTTTGGAACAATATTGATACATTTGGATTATACAATAAGGACTTTTTAATCCGGCTTTCAATGTTTCGGCACATTCCGAAATCCGACAACGATCGAACCGTTAGCTTTGGGATATTTTTGTGCAGGTCTGGTAGTTTGTTGACCTAGACCATAAGGTTGGGACACAAGGCAATTCACATTTTCACCCAGTGTTTATCGTTATTGTCAGTTTTCATTTCAGTACTGTGTTTCTTGTTACTTAGCGAGTTACAAGCAACTATCACGTTCACACGTATTATAAATGGATACGTACAATATACTGTACAGTAAAATATTTTGAAGCCAGGAGGTGTTCTTCAAGTACTAATAAAACTGATAAGCGTAAACAAGTGTATGAACTATTTCATTCGCAAATTGTTTTAACTATCATTGTAAGGCGTTAATTTTTCTTTTGTGCAATGTTTTTTCAACCGATTCAAGGGTATTCAATTAAATTAATGTTTGAAGTTAATTTTGTGATGATAGAATGATGAAATACCTTTTCGGAAATTTATATCGCCTGCAAAGACTCAGATTGTGTGAAAACACATTAATTATATCGGTACTTTTCCATCTCGCTGGCACAAGCGATAAAGTCGCCAAAAATAATACAACCGACGCCAAAAGAAAAATGTATATACCGTGTGTTGTCGCCAATGAAATCTGCTTGGCGAGATTTGCACCGGCGAAATGGAAAAAGTACCATTATATCTTTTAATCGCTTAATATATTTTAATCGCAAGACTGATTCAAACCATTCTTAGACAAGGGCCCTTTTCGCAATTCCTTTAAACGACGATATTCATGCAATTAAGCTGTTGCTGCCGTTCTGATAAAACAATTTTACCAGTAAAGTTCGACATTTCATCTGTAAAGGTAAGATTAACGATGACAAAGGCACGCAGAAAGATTATTTGGCTCTGACTGTCTCTTTATATGTTTGACATATTTGCATATTGAATTTTCAAAAGCGCCATCTACGGATCAGAATTGAACTATTTTTTATCGTAAAAATCTTTCCCTCATCTTCCATATAACGTATATACCAAGTTTCATCAAAATCCGATAAGTAGAACGGGTTCTACGGGGGTCTAAATAGTTTCGCTTTATTGGTAACCACCATGTATTTGAATTAGACTCTTAAATACAATGTATTCAGACAATTTCATAAGCAACTTGAAACAGATGGACAAATTATTAGTCTTCAAAGTATGATATCGACTTGGTTTCGTGTACAATATGACATAACACATCAATCAATAACTCCCGAGACTAACATTGAAAAGAACATTTTTTTTGCAAAATTTTTTTTTATTCATCAACATAACACCTTTTGTTAATCACCTTTTAGGGTGATACAATCGTTCCAACGCTTTTCCAATTTTTTTTTTTTCACAAGAAATCTTTTTTGTTGCGAGTAAATAGCGATAAACAGCTTTCGGAATCATCGACTCGTTACTGTTTTTGTTCCATCGAAAGCAATCGCGGCACCCACTTGGAAAAAACCTTTTTCATGCTCAATTTTTCATGATGGATAGTAAATACACTTCCATATGATATCTGTGTCATCTCAGCAATCTCACGGAGCTTCACTTTACGATCTTTCATTATAATTTTTGTCACTTCACTCACATTTTCCGGTGTAACGGCTTCCACAGGTCTACCCGAGCGTTCCGCGTCATTTGTGTCGGTACGACCACGTTTAAACTCGGCAAACCACCGACAAATCGTTGCTTTTGATGGACAAGAGTCCGGGTAACATTTTTCAATCCATTGTTTCGCTTGCACGGTGTTTTTACCCAATAAAAAACAATGTTTTATCAGAACACGAAACTCGGTTTTTTCAATTTTTTAAACTAACTACAAAACGACTTTACTCCAACCTCGTTAACTCAGCTGTTTCTGGTCCGATCGACTTAAAATTTTGACACGTTTCAAGCAAAGGTTCGTACTCTAGAAAGACCTGGTTACTGGTTTACTACGAGCGCCATCTCTGGGTTAGTCTCGGGAGTTATTGATTGATGTGTTAACATTGTTTTTATCTTGATATTCCTTATTAAAATGTTACCTACCTGGTTCCGAAATCTGACATCAGCGATATTTTGAATTGAAAGTTGGTGTAAAAATAAATATTGTAGTGGTGTTATAAAAGTTTTTCCAATGATATTTATCTTTGCCTCTGGAATTAGAAAGTTTTACTGGGTTTGTAGACATATATTTCATTTTTGTCATCAACTGAGCAGCGAAATTTTTTAAATCAGATAAAAAACAGCAAGAAATTCCAACAAAGCTAATATCTTTACTCGAAAAATATTCTACATTAACTGTCACTTTTGAGATAATTGTTTACTGACGGATTTTAAATTATCATGTGCATAATGAAATTGGAAAAACTTATTGAAGAGGATATATCAATGTATTGTAGATTCCTATTTGCTCACATTAATAATTCAATTAAAAAAAAGTATGCTTTCAACGGGAAACGTAAGCAATTTAAGCAACCTTTTTGACCTTGTATAGTACTTAATTTGGCATGATGTGGATTTTATCTTATGTTTATAGCATGGTAAAATTGGTCTGGTCTAGAGGTGTGACAAATTGTCACTTTTAAGTTATTGATTCCATCATATTAGTTCCTGTCTGGTAATTGGTCCAAATAATCCATTAATATCAGATTTTATGTTCCAATAACTTATTACTTTTAGAATATAATTCCCTACATCATATTAATTTCAGAATATGTGTTAATATATCCTATTACTTTTTTTCAATATACTATATTACATTATTTTTGGAATATGTTCTACTTCTTTAATTTTTTTGTTTGTATTCTAATATCTCATTAGCTCTGAATAATATTCCGTTAATACAATATTTTGTGATTTAAAAAAATTCTATTAAATTAAATCACAATATTTTGTGAGTTAAATTTAAATTACTGAAGTGGAGTCATTTAAGTTTTAACATAAGCATTTTAAGCAAATGTGGCAAAATTAATTGTTTTTTGTATGGAATATATTACTGAAAAAATAGGTTCTAAACACGTAACACTATTATTTAACCTATTATGTGAAATAACATAATAGGTTAAGTGATAGTGTTACAGAGCTGATATTTTGTGTCCAACCTTAGTTTGGACACAAAATGGTGTTTCCGTAATATGTTTCTGTAACCTCAAGATAAAAAAAATAAATACTTTTGATTACATTAAAATAATCGTGAATTCAATGGATTTCAGGTGTCTTTAGGCATTATGTTTTGTTTTTAATTTGTATATCGTACATTTTTCGGCTGTCTGTTTCTGCTTGACCGAAAATCTACAAACCGCAGCCAAACATGCTCCGTATTTTTGAGCCACGGTCAAATGACGAGGTTGGCCCCAGAGCTGATATTTCATTATCTTCTTCCACTTCCACAACATGAGGACTAGTAAACCCAACAAATTTTTCATGTATCAACTTCTGTGTATGACAAGTCTTTAGTGGAAATAGAACTCGAATATGTCGCTTGACTAATCATCTCTCAGTTACCGGAATCGGTGTTAAGGAAACTCGTCTATATGTGCCATTTTGTTCTTAACTTAAACAATATAATAAGATAAATTTGTGTTGCAATTAAAATCTGTGAACCTCTAACAAATCGATGACTTCTGATCTTCTAGAAGAATTAAAAAAAAAGTTGTTTAAAAGTTATTATTGTTGTGGGTTATTATATATTATTGAATTTAAAGTTATCGTGTGTGTAATAGATCAAAAAATATTAGTAAAATAGTTATGTGATGGATTTATTTTTGCTGAATCATACGTAATATTCTAAACCAGCAAAATGTATGCTTCCACGGAAAAAACAAACAAACGAGTGATTAAAACATTAACTGTAACACATTTTACTGAATCACGTAAAAATTAGTTGCAAAAACTTTCTTGTATAAACATCATTAACCATTCCTGGAAAACTTAATTTGAATAACATGGGTCCTATCGCATCTCCAGCTTCAACAAACACATTGGGGACCTTTATCTCAATTTATTTGAATTAAATCCATAACAATGAATGAAAAGTTACTTAAGTTGATTAGACTGAAATTATGAAGAGTAATAAATAAAAGTGAGGTGATATATATATTCATTCAGCAAATAATTTTATACAAAAGTTGATATTTGGTAGTAGTTTACAATTGAGATATCGATATCAGTTCTGTATTGAATAACGAGCCTTTTGAATGAAATCAGAGGGATGAAATGAAGGGTTAGCTACTCGAACCCTCTATTTTACTTCATCTAATGCCTCGAACCCGAGTGGATTAGTAAGAGTAAGAATAATTTATTATTTTAATAATTGCTCAAACTCGAAGAGAGATTACTACTGAAAATACAAAACGTTAGAGATCATATATTAAACAATCGTGGTTCTGTATAAAATTAATTAATTATCTTCTGGGTTTTACTTTCTCTTTATTTGAGTATGTAATTTTGTGATTCTCTGAGCAGGCCTAGCGATAGGCACAGAAGAAATAAATGGAAAGGCATTATTGTTTAAATATGGATGTGAAACGTTGGGATATTCGTGGTTTTTTTCCCCCTAACCTCGAGGACTTTTCAGTAATTTGAATCGCATGCAATTATAACTTCTTGACAACCAAAATGAAGCGTAATTAAGTAAATTATATGAAGAAAAGAAGTGTAATGAATTGAATTAAAGATAGAATATGTAAGCGACGAAGAAGTGAAAGGAAAGAAAAGGGAGGTAGATGATAACGACAAGCTGATGGAAATTTATAGGATTGAATCCTCGTAGTTAATCGTTCATATTAATAGTAGCTGGAAGTGACCCATTATAAGAATAATTAGAATCTAATCTGCTATAATCGAGAAGTGTTTGACTTGGAATGGGTGATTTGGTAAGCTAAGACTTTATTATTTGAACTTAAATTAGGATTAATTTAGCTAAGAAGGATTCGAGAGAGAATTATTCTATATATTCTTTGATATACAAAATGTTTTATCCTGCATTTTCAAATCATTGATTGTGGTTTTGAACTTATTAACTCTTTAATTAGACATTAAAATGGTTGTAGAGTTGAAGAATTAATGAAATGCATCACATGTTTAGGAAGTGTTTTAAAAGAATTTCTGTAAAAAAGAGAGAGAGAGATAAATAAACCTTAGGAATTTTACAACAATTCTCGAAATTAATAAATAGTTTCAAGTTATTTCATTATCAACAAATATATAAAACTATTGATATTACATTTGATACGAAATTTTAATCATTCACTCAGTTGGAATAGAATATTTTAAAATGATGAAAAAAAGGGGAAATTAGAAAAAAAAATTAAAGAAAAATCTAAAAATATCAAAATTAAATGAAAATCTTTTAAAGTTGAAATTGTGATACGAATTTTTCAAAGATTTTTTATTTCAGATCGGAGAAAATACCAAATAATCTCAAATCGAATCTAAAATACCAACGAACGTTTTTACATCCGAATTCGTTATAGAAGAACCATTTACAACATGGCACTTTACAGCAATTACGAAATCATACAAGGAATTTTACAACCTTGAATAACATTTCCCATCTAATAAATGTTTACCTAGCAAAATTCCCTCGTCTAGTCATTTTACCCCCATATGTATTTACGCTTTCCTCATTTCATGTACTTTTTTTTTAAAAAAAAAAGAATTCACAGTTATTACACAAATCAAAAGCATTTTCAACAGTTATTCCCGCCACAAATACGATCAACCGCGGCTTCTTTTTCTAACGGTTATTATTGCCGTAAATTTCCTTCAATTCGCACCAATTTAGGATAACAGTTTTTCGTAATAACTCCGCATTCAAACCACACATCCCTCCTTTTTTCGCCAATTACCAGCCAGCCTTCAACTGCCATCCTCCACCCCTTTTTTTCCCCGACAGAAAATAGCTGAGTTTCATTTTCTAATTATGTCTCTCCCATGTATACCGCACTATAATACCCTATAAAGGAATGGTAAAACAAAAGAGATTTATCCCTAGATCTCTTTCCCGAATGTTAGGTGCATGTGTGTGGCAAAAAAGCATTTCAAGAAGATATGGAAAAGAATGAAATAAAACTTAATTTATCATAACGCGTAGCAAACAATTACGTTTTTCATGTACTTTTATTATTATGTTTTTTTATTCGCCGGTTTTGCATACGCGTTTCCTTCAACACAAGATAAGAAATAATTTCTAGCTCCCACTCAAGAATAAGACGGAAACAAATTATGCAAATTAGTTCTCATCCCAGGGTATTGTGCACGAAAGAACAACTTGATGTATTGCATTAAAAAGAGAACACAGTAATGCCGAGCGGTTTTGTGTGATTAATGAAAAATGCAAATAAATAATTTTTCGTTCGCGTGCCTAGTGGAAGGTATTTTTTTTTTCCAACCGTGTTTTCTGCGCTTCGTGTTTTTGGTCTGACAAAAACTGTGATCAAGAACTTAAAAAGTTAAGTGATATATTCTTCTAACTCTTTATTTTTATTTTGTTTTTAAAAAAAATTGCTTAGCGGTTTTGAAATGCACGCAGAAAATAAGTTAATTTTTGAGGAGGACCGAAAAGAAAGAGTGAAGTTTTGATCTTGAGATATGTTCATTTATTTATTTGGGAAATTTCTTTAAAATATTTTAAAAATATCCTGAATCAAATTTGGATTTTTTTTTTTTTTTTTTTTTTGTGTATTTTTCTGAGCATTGCCTATTTGTGAATTTGTGAGGAAAATACAAAAAGCCCCTATTTTTGAAGATAAACGGCATTTTTAAGTCAAGTTAGTATTATTGTGCGCTGCCATCTATTAAACAACACATAAGCTAATTTGACACTAATTTATTGATTAGTTTTGATTTGTGTCTAGACAAGAGCGTGTCTTCATTTTGCGTTGAGTTTTCACCGTCGAACAGACTTAGATTCATCATTATACAAAGGAAATCGAGGAACTCTCAAAGCAATGGAAAGTTTCTGATTAATTTACTGCTAAGAGGGCGAAGACCGTCGCATCGGTCTGCAAAGTTATGGCGTGATTTTGGAATACGTAGGGCGTCATTCTCATGGATTTCTTAGCGATCCCAGTTTTACTCTCTCCAGTCTTATTTCCTATTCCTAATATCTCATTTTAAATTCCCAACATAGGTATTTTTTGAACCGTTCTCGTATTATACTAAATTATGGATTCTGTGCTTAAGGGTGAGTAGTTTTTTTTTTTTGATCAAAAATAATATGTGTGTGTGTGTGTGTTTTAAACAGTTGCAAGATAAATTTGCGTTTTTCATTTTTTGTTTCCAATATTTCAATCTCATAATTTTTACATTTTAATGATTACATTAATTAAATTATGTATGTTCGTTAAAGTTATCATTTAAAATAGAATCAATAAACAACAAAAACCAATAACCCAACATCTTCTTTGGCTCATTCTTAGAACAAGAAAAAATTCTAATGTTTTTTACTTAAAAAAGAATTTGAAAAAACTCAAAACATTTAAATGCTACTTGAATAATAAGATTTTGATTTTTAAAATAGGGAAAAAAAATGTTGAACATAACGTATCATTTCGTAATTTTCAAGAATCAAAAAAAGAGAAAAAAATGAATGTTAAGTCAAATATATTGACAAATATATAATTTATAATATAATTAGACATATTATTATAAATATATATTCAAGAATTACTATTTACAATTCTTTTTAAAAAAAACCATTGAAAGATTCTAATTTGAAAAGGCAAGAATTCAATCTAAGACTTTTTCCTAAATATGTATGATTTTCATCTTAATCCAAAAACATCTAGAATTCTTTTGATACATTCCTCTTCTACCAACTATTATATCCTTATACTAAAAATATTTCAGAGTTCGTCTCATTTTATCGCGAAATAGAATTCATGTCGGTGAGGATATTCTGAGCCATTGATATTCTTTTTAGAAAATCAATAATCCCTTCAAACAGTATATAAACAAGTCTGCTAATATATTTCATCAGTGATACTTACTGGCAGAAAGTATTTTTATTTAGATACATTTTTATCTTTTCTATAACTTATGACTTTTTTAAGGAAATCTCAGAATTTAAGACTCTCTTCAGAGCAATTGTTATAATGAAAGATAATGTTATAATTAAATTTGTGATTTCAGGGTTTCCGTAGTTTATTATAAAATGCATAATTTTGTGATCGAAAGTCTTACTTTAGATATAACTAACTACTAACTAGTCTAACTTTAGATATAACTTATTTACTAAGATATATATACTACCGGAGAATATTAAGGATACCTAAGAACTAGAACAATTTCCATGTATACATTAGTTAAGATTGAAGTAAGTTATTCATGTTGACGCCTTTTATTGATTAATTAAGGAATATAAATACACACACATATACATGAACACTCAATGTAGAATTTTACCCGCTATAGTGTAAATGTATTATTTTAAATGATATAATATGTGACCTATTTTCTTAATACAGTATTCTTAAAATCTAATTAAATCGGAAATAAGTTCAAAACTCCAATTGAAGATAAGTAAAGGCAGGATTAAACGCTTTATTATCTATCAAATATTGTGCAAGATCACTTTCTTCCTCGAATCCCTCTTAACTCAGTAAATCCTAATTTATATTCATATAATAAAGTCTTAGCTTCCCAACTAACATCCCTATTTAAACATTTCTCGATTATAGCAGATTCAACTCCTATTATTCTGATCAGGAGTCACTTCCAACTACTTTCAATACAAACGATTCATTACGACGATTCACTCCAATCTATAACAGTTATCAGCTTATCATTATCCTCTGCCTCCCTACTTTTGTTTCGTTTTTCTATCACAATCTTTTTAATTACACTTCTTATATTCATTTAATTTACTTAATCACATTTCATTTGGTTGACAAGGAGTTGAGTTTTTAAGCAAGTCAAATTAGAAAAAGTTCCGAGGTTAGTGAAGAGAAAACCGTGAATAGCCCAAAGACCCAAATAAAACTACAATATAGTATTTATTTTCAAATGTAATCGTATTTTTGTAAGTA
Source organism: Nephila pilipes (assembly GCA_019974015.1). Lineage (NCBI taxonomy): Eukaryota > Metazoa > Arthropoda > Arachnida > Araneae > Nephilidae > Nephila > Nephila pilipes. The sequence goes on along the minus strand of BMAW01129302.1, from coordinate 106,194 downwards.
ACGAGAGTAATAAGTAACGAGATAAGTTTAATAAGTAACGAAAGCAACACCCGGTATGATACCCTATTACTATCTATACTCTTTCTATCGTCCTTCATCTAAAGACAGTAATTAGACTTCGAATGACTCATTTCAGTGAAACTCAAAGCAATTGCTTTTAATTATTAATCCTCTACAGGTTCATCGGTCACTGAGATCGAAAACCAACCTTTTTTTTTATTTTCATTTCCAATGGCAAGGAAATGCAGAAGGAACGGCAACGAAAATGAAAACACACATGAACACTCAAGAACTAATGTACAAAAGTTTAAAAAAAAGCATGAAAAATGACCGAAGTCATTGCCTTATTAAAAATTCTCTTACTCGCCAATACAATGCCATCTCAGTGTCGCCACAGAGCGATGAGCAACGATGGAGGTGAGCCCGGTTCATTGGCTCCGCCACATCACAAAGAGGACATTTGGACGGTTAAAAATCCCAATACGATGGAAATGTTCTCCTAGACAGTCATGACCAGTCAAAAGACGAAATTTTGCAACAGCCTCACGACGTAAGACGTTGGGAATATACAGAAGGTCGTCAACTTTCCACCGTTTTGACTGCAAACGACCAAGTAGTTGAAGCCTCAAATTCTGTGACATAATCTTTTTGATATACAGATTTACAGAACGATAAGATATTTTTCAACGTCTTGTCTGTAGCAATCTCGAGCATGTCCTCGCTAGGAAATCAGCCTGTTAGTTCCTATAAACTCCACAATGGCCAGGTATCCACAGGGAGGCAACACGTTTCTTCTTTAGGGTCAATCTCTGCAAGTAATCCCGACTTTTTCCTTTAAAAACTATCCTAAAAATATATAATTAATTCAAAAATAACCAATTTCAACCATTAGATCTCAACTGTTTCATTGGTCATTGAGACTGGAGAACAATTTTCACTATGAAAGCCTACCTTAAAATGTGTCACTGATATTGAATAATCGCTTTTAGCTATTAACTCTCAGCTGTTTCATTGGTCATTGTGGTTGGCGAGCACCTTTTGTTCTTAAACATTAAACTAAAAATGTATAATTAATGCTAAATTACCGCTTTTAGCTATTGGTCTTCGACTGAGTTATTAGTTATTTTACTTAATTATTAGTTTATTATTGTGTTATTAGTTTAGTTATTTACTTCGAATGTGTTATTAGTTATTAACAGCTTGGGCTTTTAAAAACTACCAATATATAACTGATACTAAATTACAGTTGTTAGTTATTAGCTCTCAACTATTTCATTGGTCATTGAAATAAGAGATCAGCGTTTGTTTTGAAAGGTTACTCCAATAAATGTGACTAATATTAATGGAAAAATCATTTATTATTCATGCGGCCTCATGCAGTGTCGAAAAAAATTTGATCTATTTCATTTCTTAAAATATTATTCATTGTAATAAGAAAAGCATTATTAAGTAGAATACAATAATTTTGAAATAAGAATTTAGTTTTAGCCAACAGAAGTAAGAATATATAATATTTTCAATAAATTCCAGTAAAAATATAACTTGGAACATTTTAGGGATTCAACGAATACAGCCTATAAATCAATAAAACAGGTTACTAATTGAAAAACATAAATTATGTTAGTTAACAGTTATATAATTAATTCAGTATTTTGTAACAGCGATATATATATAAATAGGTTTAGTTAATATCGCTTCTTAATTAAACTACTAGGTACTAACAAGATTTAGAGTTAATCCATTAAAAAAATAGTTCTAAAAATAATTGATTAAAAGAACTACACTCACATATGAGGCGCGCGTGCACATACGCAAGCATTTTCTTTTCTATAGAAATTTCTAAGGAGAATTACTTAGCATTTATGTCACATGGGAAGAAAAGAAGGAAAACTTGCATGTTTCCGTGATGATAAAGCAATTTTTAAATCTCTAGACAATCTAATATTTTATGTAATGTTAGTCAAGAAATGTCAAGAATACAGAAATAAACTCTAGTTTCTTATTTATGTGTTCGAGGTTTAATTCAATTTTTCATCGGGATTTACAATGATGTCCAAAAGTTAAGAATTATTGGTAATTCTGTATATAATAAAGGAAATCAAAGTGGGAATGTCAGGAAATGTGACGTGCTAGTGTAAAACGGTTTAAAATATGAAAGCAATGCAGAGAAAGATAATAATAACTTTTATTACCCAAAGGAACAGTTTGTAAGAAAAACGGGCTTCAGAGGAGTTCTACACTTTAGTGAATTAAAAATAAAATTAAAAAAAAAAAGTCTATGCTATTCTAACTAAGACAAAAACACACTCAAAATCACGACTAGTGATATTCCTGCTCTGGTGCACGTGTCGACGAGACCAGCCACTCAACACGAGTCAGCCGATGACTCAAATGAAAGACTGTCCCAAGCAAAACTCAATTCAACAGGGAGGGTATGTATATCAATTGCAGTAATGGCTAAAAAAGTTTAAAAAAAAGCAACCTTCTGTACAAAAATACCAATGATTCTCTTCGTATTATCACGAGGATACTGGAGGGAGAGTATGCGGTGACTCTCTTCAACAACAATATTAGAAGTTAAAACACCTTACTTAATCAGCCAGATTAGTTGTCTTTTCAGCCTGGTTGGTAGGAGCGCAGTCTTCGGACCCACTGGTCCAGGGTTCGAAACAATGGTGCCGCATCAAGGTCAACTCACACTCATCCCCTCCCTGGGTTCGGAAAACCATCGTCCGTCGAAGACACATTATCATCTATAAATATGCAGTCAGGACCGACAGCACCTCGAAACAGGCAAAAATAAAACTCAAGAATTTCATCTCTGTATCTAATAGCAGACAAAACCGCCATCTAAAACATAGGTAGGTCTGTTTGACCATCCAGCATGATGCTTGCTACATTAAAATTCCCCTTCATAGAAGACAATATCTTTCAGAGATGTTTCCTAGGTCCCGCGTTCTTGTCATATCGTTAGCCAATTAAAATCGATGTTCAGACTGAAGCGATATTCGTTACTGAAATTCAGTACCGGAGTTTGGGCCAATGTGGTGTTTCAGTTTAAGCGAGCGCGTTGTGAGTAGATGTGAGTGGAATGCACTTCTGCTTCTCGTCTGGCATGATTGAGTCTTCTGTAAACAATTTTTCTGAAAACTCGTAAACAATTCTCGTTCTCCTGCTGCAGCTGTGAGAGTTGAACCTAATTCTCTGGTACTACAGTCCCTCCGATGTACTGGAGTTATTGCCAGATCTGCCAGTCTAGATGAACGATTGTGAATCTTAGCCGACCTAATACTGGTCATCGGTTAACCTGGCACTTTGAATCTAGTATTATCTGGATTCGAGGATTCCAAAGATTATTCCTTTCGCAAACATGTCCATTTGCGTGTTTATACGACCAATCATTAGTCCTGCTTAATTATTAATAACGTTCCTTCTCACATAAATTGCTCCAAGACTTTCTAAACCACTTATGCCGAATAAGCAGTTTTATCCGCGTTCCAAAGCGCCTAGGTGTTTTTTTAGCGCATGTAAACGTCGAGTGAAATGTTTTCCTTAAAGACAAAGTTCCACTTTCAACAGATGATTCTCTACAAGTTATTTTTAACAATACTATATCAATGAAGAAGTTTGATACTGTTTATTTGTTAGCTTTGATACGTGACACGACGAATTGTCTACGTCAATTTGCGTCGAGTTGTTTCTGTCGAATAGACCTAAAATCGCACAAGAAACCAAGCAACAATCAAATCAATTGGTTGATTCCTGTGAATTTACTGTGAAGAACGCAAAAAAGCACCTCATCAGCAGTCAGAGTTAAGGAAATAATTTGTGAAAATGTGAAGAGTGTCATACTCATGGACTTCTAAGAACAATCACACTGGACAATACTTTACTGGGTTACTCCAATCAAGTTTCCCATTCCTAATATTCTCTTTTCACTTTTTCTTCGTATGTCATTGAAGTTACAACCTCAAATCCTTTCCATTGAAATACGTCCAGCTACGTATGATGCATATTGAACCCCAACTCAAACTACTTTAATGTAATGTATCTAAAAATGTAAAATTAATGCTATGTAAAAACAGGAAATACATCATAATGAAATACATCTATTTCCTAAAAATGATCCATTATATTAATTACAGTTTCACATTCATTTTAGAGAGAAGTATTTTTTGTATGCTAAAGAATATTATTATTAGTAATCTTAGATCTAATGAACTGCCGTAAAAAAAAACTGGGTCATCTTTAATAACTGTCATTATTCTCAACACAGCAAGTCCTAATTTGTATTAATGTTAATTGTTGAAAGGGAACTAAGTAACGATGTTAATGGGTTAATTAATTTTTTGCGTACCTGATTTTCCATTTTAAAATTAGTTGGATCCCCAAATTTAGATAAATTCTGCGTAAAAAGTTAAGGAGGTTTGTTGATGTTAAATCAGTATCTCAAATGTTTGAAGATAAAATATATTCAACTCCACACTTTTAATACAATTTTTTTTTGGTACCAAACGCAATTAATAATAATTTTTTTCCTAATTCTTAAAATGCAAAAAATGAGAAAAAAAGCAAAACCATTAAGAAAAAACATGGATTATTATATAATTACATTTGCAAAAAAATTGTTGTATTGAAATTTCTCTTTATTTGGATTTTTGGGTCATGAAACCTCTAGATCCAACATTTCTTGCAATTCTCTCCAATAAATCATGAAATACTCAATTTAGAAATTACAATCGGACATCGCGATGTGCTAAGTAGTCGTTTACTTGTCTGGCTTGCAGAAGAAGAAAGAAAGAGTGATGATAAGATGCATTCTTTGATTTGTCGGATTGGTCTCTTCAGACTTCAGAGGAAATAATCTCTATTTGAGAATAAATACTATTTTAAATTTAATCAAGAAACGAAAGGAAATTCTTCAACGAACATCATTAAACTGTATAAATTATTAGGTTTAAGAGTGTGATGGGAAGGTGGTACTGAAAAACTAATTTTGAGTTTGCAAATCAAATTTTTTAATGATACTTCCTTGGAAAATGACATATCTGGAGTTGAAAAACTTCGAGTTTGTTCATTTAGCTTCAGATGCTTAGGAGATAATTAAGGGTCGATATTTACTCCTGTGATGTTGGGCTATTCGTGATTTTCTCTTCAATAACCTCGGGGACTTCTATCGAGCTTAATTTCATAAAATTAACATTTCTTCCAAACCCAAATGTAACGTGGTTACGTAAATTAGATTAGTTAGAAAAGAAGGGAATTTGTGTGTGTGATGTTGTATTACTCCTACCCGACTCTTGTGACATATTATTAGTAAATATAACTAAATATAAGAATCAATAATTGATGCAAAGATACCCAAGTCTGTTCCTATTATCTGTTGCAAGTCTATTTATTTATCATTACCTGTAATATAATATTTAATGAGTTATAGCTCTCTCTCTCTGTCCTCTAAGATTAGACCCCAATTCAAATATTATTGAAATAATACGCTCTTACCGAATCCTTTCAGTTGGGGTTGCTTTTATCCGTCAAATCCTCTACGACAGCTATAGCCAGTAACTACTCTTGATAATTACAAGTAATATAAATATGTATACATATGACAGAATCACAGTATTAAGTGGGAAAAGAAATTTTCCCCCTATCGATTTACATGCTTCGTCACTGACGGTATTTATTCCTAAATTTACATTCTGATAAATATCTTATATAAGAGAAAAAAATTTCTCCCATATAAAACTAAAATTAATTATTTGAAAATCAAATAAGAAAATTGTATGCTTCGACGAGATTCAATCCGAAGGCATGAAGATTCTACACCGACGCTCTACCAATTTTGCCATTGCAAGACTAATGGCATAATAACTAGAAACATTGGCTTGTTTCTTAATTCATCCGGTAAATTAAATGGTTGGAATGCAGTTTAGCCCAACCACCCTTGCGACAGGAATTATTTGGCGGTATTTTGCCGAATGTGGCTACCTGTTCTGCTTCGCGAACTTAACTCTCAGCCAAAAAAAAAAAAAAAAACCGCCAAGTTATTTTTGAAATCGCGCCAAATGGTTAGGCTAAACTGCATTTTTCCCAATTAAATTTAATTTGCAATAAATATTGGAAAAACTGTATTAACATCAATGTGATCCACCTGAATTAAAAAAATGTATTTGAGCAGGTGGATGAAAATATTTTATGAACGATTGAAAATTTAGACAAGATATATATAAGGAGAGTGTGAGCTAATAGTTGGAATTTAAAAAAATAAGCGGAAAGGTGGTTGTCGGTTTATTCTCAAATGGAGGTTGGTTATTATTGCGATTTTACTGTAATAACACTTAGTTATAAAATCCATCGATTCCATTTTAATCCCTCAAAATTATAAAGAGTTCAAATAACTCCAGGTACAGTTGAGAAGAGTGAGCGATAGTTTATGAACGCCACACTTAAAAGCAAATCCAGGTCTATTAGAGACGGAACTCTCAATTTTGAACTACGATCAAGTGACATTACACACAGAAGAATAAAGAAATGAAGATCATCAGAATGAACAATCAGCAGTTTAAGTTTTAATAGAGAACTTTATTTTGAGTTGTTTTCAAAACAGAATTTCTTTTAAAACAGCTTTCTTCCTCATTTACTTGGAATAATAACTTCCTCATTTACATTTCATTCACTTAAATGTATTCATCGTTAGCAACTGTCAAAATTTTTAATAGCCTATAAGTCAAGATAAGATCAATTTACGCTTAAATTATTAATGATTTGACTACTTTTTAACAAGTCATCTTCTTTAACTTTAGTTAAACTTTCAAAAAATACAGAAAAGGAGCGTTTGCATAAATTTAAAATCCAGACACGGCTATTTTCTTAAGAAAAAACTTTTGCTTAGTGTTAAATTCGTCTCTTGTTCCGTGGCACTATTCATTAAAAACTATAGTTGTCATATTTTGGCTCATAAATGTCGTTTTCTTCATGATTTGAGTAATATTAATGGAGTGACAGTGCCAGTAATATTAGCATTTGTAAAATGTATTCTATAAAATGAACAGAACTTTGACTGCATATGACAGCTTTTAAAGAAGATAAATGTTCTTTCAGTTGACGTATCTATTATATATTATTGGAACCAACACTTGTTAATCAACTAAAAATGTAGTTGTTTTTAGTTAAATCCTATTGATGTTTCAAAATCTTTGTACAATGTAATGTAAAAATGCGAAGAACGCATTTGCTCCGTCAATGTTCTGTAGTCAACAGTCCATAATGTGAAATACAAGAACTATCACTAATTGGCAGTTCGAGGGTATCCTTAAGTAAGGAAAATAAAATTCGTAATATTTATATACAGTATTATTAAAAACAACATAAAATATTTTAAAATACTACCATGAACGCGTTTTTAATTGTTTATTTTCCAGAGCTGTCGTAGATTGTAAAAAAACTAAAATATTTTCAAATTTCTCTAAGCCGATGACGTTATAGAACTTGTGATGCGTCATTATCTTCATAACTAAAAATAGAGTGTCAGCAAGAAAGGATATTTTGTGTCCTTTGGTATCTGTGAGACGGAAACGAAATCTATAATTTTATTTCAATGCGCGTTTTGTTGACGATTTGGAAATGGTAGTAGTCTCACAGACAAAAGCATTCGTAAATGGTATCCAGTTCGTTAGTGGTAACACCAATTTGAAGAAATAGGTTGTCTTTGTATATGCAAAAGCACGGGAAGGCCACCTGTTAGTAGCGAGAATGTTAAACTAGGATATCCATTAGACATGGTCCGCGTGATTTGAAAAGTCATATAGAACATTTACAATGCAATAAGAGAAAAAATGTTAGAGTTCCCTTTCATTTTAAAACAGTTTCGGTTATGTATTTAAAAATGAGTTTATGAGAGAATATCATGAAATTTTAATTATTGCTAAGAAATAACCGATATACCTTGATACAATTAATTCTGTATATTGTATATTATTTGTTTTTTATGCACATAATTTTGAAAATTACAGCTATTAATGCTAATTTTTTTGGTTTCAGGAAGCTGTATATTGATGCAATTTGCATTATCGTAAAGTTTTAATTATTATCTTGGAGTTTCGTAAGATTTTAATCATTTCTAAGAAACAACCAAGGGAAACTTAATTTTAAAACGTTTTTATGTATTTCACTTGGTGTGTGTGTGTGTCATCAAATTTTCGATCGTTAAATTTAACCAACTTCCCATCAAGCTGGAGCTCTGAAACTTTGGGAATCGTTCTAACTTGCCTAACAATGCAATAATTAGACAATTGCGACAAGTTTTAACTAATAGTTTCTTTAATAATGCAGTTTAGCCCAACCACTTGGCGTGATTTAAGAAATTGGCACCAAACTTGGCGATTTTTTTTGGCTGAACGTTAAGTCCGTAAAACGGACCAGGGAAGCCCCATTTGGCAAAATACCGCCAAATAATTCTTGTCGCCAAGAATGGTTGGGTTAAACTGCATTCCAACCATTTAATTTACTGGATGAATTAATTAATTTTAGTTAGTTTTAACGCTTTTATGTATTTCACTTGGTGTGTGTCTGTCTGTGCATGTATCAGTGTGTCATCAAATTTTCTATCGTTAATTTAACCAACTTCCCATCGAACTAGAGCTCTGAAATTTTGGAAACCGTTCTTACTTGCCTAACAATGCAATATTTAGATATTTGCAACAAGTTTTAACTAATATTTCAATAATTTTTTTTAATAAACTTTGTCACCATATAAAAACGTTGGTTTTTATCTCGAATTTTATTTATTTATTATTCTTAAGAATTCCTTACATTCCTCACTATTTAGAGTTATGCACTTCCTTCAGCGCTTTTTGGCTTTTCGAGGACTGTCATTGTAGAACTCGGCAGATTAAATTCTATCTTGTCCATACTGTGAATTACTTCAATCCACGTCTTTCTGAAACGAAACAAATCAACATTAATAACTGTAATTTACAACCTTTTGAATTTAAAGATCAATTAATGTGCAAAATAAATTTTATCTGGATGCCTAGATTATTTTAGAAGTAATTGAACCTTAACCATATACCCTTATTCATATTAGAGTACTTTAAAATACCATATATTATTTTGAATAACCGAATCTATTTATTATTCCTTTTAAAATCCCAACAGATGGGAAATTAATTCGACGCAATTAAACTTTTTAAGCAAATGCCATTAAATTCAACATACAAATGTTAAAATTTTGGTGACCGATTGAGGAATACCTAGAGCTCCAGAAAATCGAAACTGAGTATTCGAATGGTGTTTAAAAGAAGAGAAATTCCAATCCTAAGACAAACCTTTATCTGAATTTAATTCCACCTACTCAATTTGATCGACAATACAGATATAGAAAAAACAGGGTGTTTGGATTTAAGAAATCAAGGAGATTAGACAGAAGAGGATCAAATTGAGCAATGCCACCACTGGACGCTGTTGGTAGGAGCAGTTGAACCACGACAGAACACATCGTCAAGAAGGCAGTAAGTACTTTGATGGATAACAGAAAGTGAGGACAGAACAATCGCCAGAAAGAATGCAATACGCTTTATTCGTCGACCCGTGTGACTGGGAAGGACAGAATAGTTCCATTGTAGCTCATGCATGTCGTAAGAAGCGACTAAAATGGGTACCCAGCGTCCGGGGGTATAGACGTGCACCCTGCCTCTGGGGATTATCTCAGGGGACCTCAGGGACTTGCCTCCTTTAGGTAAGTACAGGCAACATCACCCTGTGGCACCCTTAGGCAACCTAGTGAACTTTTTATTTCCCATGGGGTTTACTGTCTTTGGTAAACACGGTGACGAACCCCCGGATTACCTTAGCGATCATTCTCTATTTTCGACCGTCCTTCTTGTCAACCAATTGTCTTTTTTCAATTTCTTCACGTCTAGATCACAGTTAAATTTTGTTTGGTGCAGCATAGCCATATCTGGCTCTTGCGTCAATAAACTTAACACTCATTCACTCACTCACTCACTCACTCACTCACTCACTCACTCACTCACTCACTCACTCACTCACTCACTCACTCACGCACGCACGCACGCTTAATTCGTCCTTTTCCACCATCTGACTTCTAAGCTGGATACTTTTACCACGTCTCTAGAGCAATACATAGGCGATTTAGAGTACAGAGTCTGAGTTCACGATGTGGGGACTACTTCTCGTCTGTGAGCATTAAAATAGCGTTTTTGCTGTGGTGTCGGGGTCGATATACCTTGAATCAAGGCTGGTCAAGGGTCAACTTAACCCTTCATCGCGCCCCCCCCCCGGAGTCGATAACGGAGCACCAAGTTCACTTAGGAAGTTAATTGGTAATCTAGTTTCCGGCTAGTCACTCAGCCTGGACCATAATTAGTAATTAGTGCCCTGGACCCAAATGCTACTCACCTGATGGGACTTTTTAGGTGAAGGCAGTGTAGACTTCAATCACGTAATTAATCATTACTAATATAGATGGCAGCACTGAGTCGCCTCTCGATGCTGCTGTGATACGGTCGTAACCGGTTTTGACTGGAGGAAACGAGTCCGAAGATTGGCACGAATCCTATCCGTTGGGACCAGAAAGAAACGTTGAGCGTGGTGGATAGTTGTAGAACTGTGATGTTTTTTCTTCGAAGCTCTTGTGTTGAGCGCGTGTGATATGTTTACCTTAACTGTTCAAATAATAAGGTAACCTACAGCAGATAATAAGGTAACCTACAGCAGATAATAAGGTAACCTACTAACACAGTCCAAAAACTGGGAAATATGTTTTGGGATACCATTATGATATTGGATTCCCTAACCCCTATGGCTACAATCAGCGACTCCTTCACAGATAAGGATTCTCCGCGTATTGTCCCTCCTATCAAGGCTCCTAACACTTATTTTGCAACACAATAATGCCAGACTGCTTGCGATAATAATTTCTTCTGACTGACTGAATGCTTTTAAACACTTCCTATGTCATATAGATCGCTAGATATCTCTTCTATAGAAATTGAGCATATTGGAGATTAATAAGCGAGCTTCACAGAGTATTCCAGTATCTGGATTATCTAACTCGACAGAGCTTGGAAAGAAATCCACACGAAGATATCTGATAAATCCTCGAATAAATGCTTAGCCGAACAACAGCTTGCATAAGAACCAGAAGTGTGTTAAAGCCTTAAGGGTATGTTCTATTTATGCAAATATATCTCCCAAATGAAACATTCCATTCCATTCACAATTTAATCGCTTTCTTTTCCATAAGTAATATCTACTAATTTTCATCTTATACATGTAATTTTTTCATCGAATTCATGGAACTCGTTTTCTTCTTAGAATGTTTGACTAATAAAGTACTATTCTAATTTGTGATTTTCTAAATTGTTCTGTTCTGATATACAGTAAACCTCGTTATTTTAAATGAATCGATACCAGAGCCTGTTCGGGATATCGGAAATCAGAGTTCATTGGAGAATGGGTGCAAATGAAATAAAATAAAACTTACAGAAAATCATCTTAAAATTGAACGAATTGAGTAGAAAAATCATATTTACGGAAGATAAAAGATGTCTGCTTCGTAAACACTGGAAGTGAGCTAAAGATATTTTATAGCATTTCCCATTTAAACAATGTAGCACCTTATGTTAATTGTCACTAATAATAAAAGGTATAATTAAATTTTTGTTGACTTTTAGTACAAAATATTTATAAAGCTCTCTACTTATCTTTCACATATTCATGGCTATTAGAAGATTATAAAAAAAAATAATTTTCTTAGATACGTGGACGAAACACATTAATTTTACAATCGAAAATTGAAGATCATTCCCAAACTAAAAAAATTTCTTTGTGGAGACCGATTTGAGTTAAGGAAGTGTGATTTAAAGAGAATTTACTATAATTACATATATTTATGTAGTCAAAATAAATGGAAAATGTTCTACAAAAAATGAAAATTATTTTTATTTAATCTTGAAAGTCATATTACAGCCTTCAGTTGGGAAATATGTCACACTGACGCCCATATTTTGTTACATTTATTGTCTGAAAATTATTTTTTTTATTGTTTTCTTTTAAAAGTATTTTTAAATGTAAGTGAACGTATATTATCTTACAACTTCTTCGATGTATGTCATGAATACACTCGATTGTTCGTTTTGAAATTTTTAAAGACTGCAGGTAGTACTAATAGACATTAAAACTTTGAGATCAATTTGAATTATTCATAATAGGATATTTATTTACAAACTATATATTTGATTGGGATAAGATACAATATTTAATTAAAAAAAAGCATTTTAAAAATAGTTTGAAGCCGATTTAAATAATTTTAAATATTAAAACATGAATAGATTATTTACTTTTCGAGTTCTATGTAACTTATAATATCTTTTAATTTTTAGGATCCCTCGATCTTCAAGATAGGTGGTGTAGCTGGCTTCATCCCGAAAAGATTTCTATATGACTTTGGAGAAATTTATAGAGAGAAAGAAAAACAATGTGTGGACAAAACAATGTGTATCTCGTGGCCCTAGCCCAAATACTTCTAGTAATTGAAAATCCAGAGAAATAAAACTCTGTTCTCTCCCAATTTGAATGAGTTATTATAATCTAAGCGATGAAGGAATTATTCACGATAAGAAGTTCAGCGGGTGATATTTTCTCCGCCATATCGGGGGACGTTTTCCTAATCCCATTGTGGGGGAGCACACTTAACCTTGGAGTTCCGGCGGCATTTCGAGCTCTTGACCTTGGGTCCGATGAAAGTTATCTTGCTTCATGTTTGATGCTTTCTTATCAACTAGTGCAAAAGAAAATCCCCTGGTATAACTAGTTTTTGGGGCTTTTCCCCTTCTGGCGTAATTATTGAAAAAAGCTGCCGCATACTCCCCCTCCAGTGTCATCATGATGATACAAAGAGAAACACTCTGAACGATGTTTGTAGAGAGTTCCTTTTCCTTCTTGTACTGTATACATTCTCTCCTTGTTATATTGAGTTTCCTTTTGGACAGTTCCTATTTTGTGTCAGCGATTGCCTGTAGTTGGGTGAGAGTCCCTTTACCATGCACCGTATATTACCATACATGCATGTGCACAGTAGCCAGAAAATCACTAATTGGGATTTTATGTGCGAAGTTTTTGCGTCGGTTACATATGCAATCAATAGTTCTAGGCTGTGCTGCCCTCTAGTGTTCATGTCCTGGATCACCATTTCGGTGGCTGAAATTTTCCGTCCCGCACTTTGGTGATGTCTTTCGACCCCGTGGCGAGGGAGGACTCTTGATCTTGTGTGCCGGCGGTGTTCCTATCCCTTGATCACTGGGTCTGAAGAAAAGTTATATGGTCAGTTTTTTCTGCGCTTTTATCCATTTGAATAAAAGGAAATCTCAAGGTTGGGATAGTCTTTCAGGCGTTTTAACTTCTAGCGTTGTTGTTGAAGAGAGCCGCCTCAGAAGCTTCACTCCATTAAATAATTCGGAACAATATATGTATTTTCTCCAGCTCAATTAATTCTTAAGCAATCGGGAATAACCATATTGTTTTATGAATTTTCAAATTTCGTTGGGCTTTTTAAAGATTCTTGAACTTTGACTTTATGTAAATAAGAATGCAAAAATAAATGCAAACGTAATAAAGTAATATTTGATTGCAAGGATTCAAATTTCCTTTCAAATAAGCAAATAAATTAAAGGGTGTATTGATTTTCATTTTAGAATTAAGTTTGAAAATTTTGGAATTATTAGAACATTTCAAAAAATTGCTTGTTATACAAACATATTTTCTTATCTTTTACATATCTTCGAATATTCTGCGATATTAAAAAAAATGTTTTAAATTCTCATAACAAGCCAATTATCCAAAATTTTCCTGAAATTCAATTTAAAGAGAAATTAGATTTAAAAATGACATTTATAATCTCCCTGTTTACTTGATTTGAGCATCATTTTACTAAAAAAACCCACAGAACTCAAGAAGAAATTTGAATCAACACAGAAAACTGCACTCAAAATCTTCTAAATTACAACTACCATCATTTTGAAGTTGATGAGGCTGATTGAAAAATCAGAACACTTAATCCATTCATGAAAATGAGTTTAAAATTCACCTTTAATGACAAAAAAAAAAAAAAACGCTTGACGTTTCAAATTTCTAAATTAAGCAAGATTTATCGATTCCTGTGAATTGTTTGGAAGGAGGAGGGAAAAAAAGGCCTCTGATTACTTGCATACCATCAGGGAATTTAATGCATCTCATTTCTGACCATTTATCATTATGATTGCACGAGGAATAATGTTTCTGCAACAATTTGAATGGTAATTTATGCAATTTCTTACGAAGGAATGAAAACTCATCATCGGCGCTTGTTTAAATGCACGGTAACGGTTGCATTTCGGATTTTCTATTTTCATCCACTCACATTACTGGAAATGATTGCTCATCATTAATGTAAATAAAACTCTGAAACAGAACCTGATTACTTTGCGAAATGAATAAGAAAAAAAAAAGTAAATAGAGAAACAAAGAGAGGTACTCATCGGTTTTTACAGCCGTTTAACGACACTTCGGTACAGAATTCTCATTTGAGCCATGTTACATCTATGGAATCATCCATTATGTTTGATTACGGTCTCATCGGTGACTCTCCGACATTAAAAAGAGTAGAATGCAGTCGGTAGTAGCTGTAAGTACTTATTTACTTTCCAAGGTACATTATGAAAAGAGTATTCTGGATTTAGAACATGTAATACCAGATTGTCGAACAGCTTCGTAATTAGTTCCATGATTTAGAGACTGCGGAAGGAACGATTACAATTGATTGAAGTCTGGCAAATGACGATAATTTTTCGAAAGAAAATTCTTAATTTCCTGTCGTTGAAGTTAAAAGAAAGGGTACCTTGAAATGTGTTTTAATAAAAAGGCTGATAAAAATGGAAGGAAATATTAAGAATGAATGAAGTGAATTAAGTGAACAATGCCAAGTGTAGTTCCTTAATTGTTATTGTCTTAATTTATAGAACAATAATTTTTAATTATTTACGAAATGATTCAAAAATTAACTGTTTTTGAGGACAAATGGCGTTGCTATGGTGTGCTGCCATCTGGTAAATGGTTCCAAAACAAATTTGATACTGATTAAGAGGTTAGTTTTGATTTAGCGGCCATTTGCTACCAAATCAAAAAAGTGATTGTTGTCGAAACCAATTATCTTATTATTTTGCGTTGAATTGTCACCATCAATTCGGCCTGGAGGTCTTTCTGCTTCAAAGAAGCTTCATCCTCTCATTTTTGGGACATTCAAGGACAAGGAAGGGAGGTAGCAAAGAGCTTTGGATAAAACTACAGTAAGTTATCACATTCCCGTTCCCCAATCTAAAGTCGGGTACTTTTTAAGTCATTTTTTTATATATATTGAAGTGTGGCTATTAAATAACAAGACTGATGCTGTGAAAAGTTTTATTTGATGCCATCCATATTTACTTATTATCACTTTAAATACACACACTTCCTCTGTCCCTAAGACACTCCATACGAATTTTCCATTGTTCGAAACAGTGCTGGAAATCTTCTGTTAGCTCCTTCAGGACGAGGGCTATTTCTCTTTCATAGCTTCAACAGACTCAAATCTTGTTCCTTTCAATGCAAATTTCACCTTAGGAAACATGTAGAAGTCGCATGGCTCAAGATCCGGAGAATAAGGCGGATGATCTAACACTGGGATGTTCAGCAATATATTCGTAAATGCAATATTAAAAACATGCCGCATCCTCCTTATAGTTCAGATCTCGTACCATGCGATTTCTGGCTGTTTCCGACGTTGAATGAGAAGTTTCGTGGCAGAAAGTTTCTGATTCAGATGTTATTTCTGCTGTGTAAGGTTCTTTGAAGGAGCTTCCAGAAAAAGGCTTCTCTACTTGTTTTGAAAAGTAGGTTGAATGATGCTACAGTTGTATATTGTCTGAGGATAGGTATTTTGAAGAATAATGATTTATTTTTTGCTGTAAACATATTTTTTAAATTTTTTATGATTTTACTCTTAGTTCTTATAGAACGCTCTTTGTGTATATATATATATATATATATATATATATATATATATATATATATATCTTGAAATCTTAAATATATAAGAACTATTGACATTATTCAGTATATTGCGGAATTTTAAATTTTTAGATTAATTTTTTAACATAATAAATCTACACAACATTAGAATTACAAAGACATCTGGTTAGTGGTATAGCTGCGAAGAATTTTATGAATTTGGATAGCTTACATTTACAGACACATATTTTAATCACTGAATTCGAATTATGTTTGTTTTTTTGACAACTTGTTTATTTTGATGTTCTTCATGGATTTTCTCTGGATGTTTACTTTTGATTGTAATTTATTTTTGTTGTTGAGCACTTTTTAAATGCTCTCAAATTTAAAACTTTTCATAGTTTGTCTAATGTAATCATTATTAGTATTTACGTCATATTGGCAGCATCAAAAATTATTTGGGAGGCCCTGATTTAAAGGAATTCTTGCACTTTAAATCCTTATCACCTGCTCATATAGTATATGTCTTAGGATACTCAATATACTTTTTTATTGATTAAAATCGAAATTTTACATTTAGTTTAAATAGACTACAAGCTTTTTGCAAGAGTTGATTTAAGTACGTTTTTATTTTAAGTTTTTGTTCTAAATTTTGTAATTGAAAAACTTTGCTTTAAATACTTATAATCGGGGGATTTTGCCTTTTATTGTTTATTTTTTTGCATTATATATTTTAATTTAATCTTTAAAGTGGCCAAATTTTTGCCGAGCAAGATAAATTGGGAAAGGGTTTTACTATAAAACATGTTTAACTCCACAATTCTGTCCAGAATCTCAAAGCACATTTCTTGCTTTGCTGGGTATTTAATTATTTTTCTATAAATTTTTGTTTCTTTCAATTATTTTTGTATTTTTTTTAGTTTTTTAACTATTATTTCTGTTTATTTTGCCATTTTATTGTTAATTTGTTTGTTTTCTCTTTCAAACACACACTCACACATTGTATGAGAAAATGAGCAAAATGAGTAGCAAGTCAGATGTCCCAATCACCATGATTCAAATTTAAATAATCTAATGTTTAGCAAAGGATTTACTAAGGTAATAATGGCAATCTCTTTATGTTCTGTAGGGTGTTTTAAAATCTCGTGGGAGTTTGATTGGAATATTGGCAAATTATTCATAGTGAGAATAAGTTCATCAAGAAAAACTCTTATTTCAAACAAATTTTTTCATGAACATTGCTCTATATTTTGAATGTGTCAGTAAGTAATTTCGCAGATATTTTTCACCTACTAATTGAAAATTACTCAGAAGACTATCTATTTTGGCTGTCATACAACTTTAATAAAAATTTAAAAAAGTGAAATTCATTTGAAGAGTTTTGAAAATAGCTGCACATGAACATACATGAAATGTCTTTAAACAGAAATTTTACCTTAAAATTATGACGTTGGGTTATTAGCGATTTTCTCATAACTAACATTCTGGAATTTAAATGACATTGATTGCATGAATTACTTCCCAACCAAAATGATACGTGGTTAGGAAGAATACAATTGGAACTTGGAACGGAATGCTTGGAAGACGTATTGTAAATTATAAATTCTTCCTCTGGTGAGAAGTAAAATTAAAGATATTAATTACATCATTTTTCCCCAAGTAATCAAGGTTCCAGTTTTGCAGCAGTCAAAACCCTCACATATGTCTTTTAGCAAAGATGTCAGTAATAAAAGGCTTGAGCATTGCCATAAAGCTGTTAAAATATAACCTGTAACAATCCCACCGAGCCGTTCTGCTTGAAATAGGATACTCTAGACCGATATTTAGATATCCTGTACCACTTAAATGTACCACTTATGGCAGAAAGTTGACTTCCTATCCTATTCGTGTATATACAGCCAAAAACAAACTATACATTCCCATTAAAACGGGCATAACAGTCTCTTCAGCACTTCTTCTGAAGGTGTTTCTATTACTTTTTTCTGTAGCAATTGGTTTCACTGGAAGGAACGTATCATTATAACTCCACAATGGCAAAACTTTTAAATTAGTAATTTGGAATAACGATCAAATGACAAGAATTGCATTGGAGTTTTTTATTTTAGTGTCTTGAATACACACGATAACCATTTTACATTAGAATTTATTAGTTAAGTTCCAGTAAACGCATGGTATTTCCCTTTTTTCCATACGTCAGGCTCTGTGGTGGAATCAAGAATTGAAATCATCATCTAGTATGAATATCACTCTCGTTAATATAAACATTGAGTTATCATGAGCCTTAAGGTTATATAAATAAGGTGAGAATACAGATTGAATAAGATCAATATATACCCAATAACACGTATTGAAGATCTTATAAGCGTTTCATTTGTTCTTCGTCTTCAGTTGGGGTTTCCATTCTTTTGCTTACCATCCGTTGTTTGATTTCGTTAGAAGGAATGCATAATTATAACTATCCACCACCTGTACTTTTCTCTTGAATTATTTACTTTGATATTTTATTGTTTTTACAGCTGCTATAAACGTTACAAATATTAATATTGAACAGACTTTAAAAAAATTTTTGTATATAAAAAAAATAAAATACGTAATAATAATAAAATACGTAAAAATAAAATTTTTGTATAAAATTTTTTTGTATGTTGTTTTTTTTTTGTAATTTTTTTGCAAATTCAAAAAATGATAAGTGTTTTTATAGTATTTATATTAAATATATTTGTTTAGTTTCGAATGTTGTGTTAAAATTGTTTTCGCGAAAAAAATTAAAACCGTTAAGAAATATGCACTAAGTCATTATTTCAACTGACTAATTTTCCATATTGTTATGTATTTTATTTTTCATTACAGAGTTTGTGACGTATTTTCTTCAATATTTAACTTAACAGCCATATTAAAGTCTAATTAAGTATTCAATAAGTCCTAAACTACAGCTGAAGATACATAAGAGCAAGTCAAAACAAGTTTATTAGCTCTCGACATAACGCATTCTAAATCAGTCTCTCTTTCTGGAAACCCTCTTGATTCAGTTAATCCTAGTTTACAGTCGTGGTAGTGATAGCCTAGTGGTCATGGTCTCGGATTCGCGGCCGGTGGTTTCCGTCGAGTCGTGGGTTCGAGCGTTGAAGCCTTTAGAGAACCACCGTGTGACGGGACTTATGCACGTTAAATCTGGTAGAGTTCGCAAGTCCTTCTGTTGAGAGCTGTGGAAATTTGGAGGAGGAGGTGCCAATTCAGGTGCCGTCCTCATCACTTGACCAAGGTTTAAAATTACCGTCCGTCACTATAGCCTTCGTGTTGCTTCTAGAGTGACGTTAATAAAACTAACCGAAGCCTGGTTTATATTCTAATAACTAAGCAAAAGTTTGTGACGTTGGGCTATTCGCAGTTTTCTCTTCATTAACCTTGAAGACTTTAATTAAGATTGATTGCACAAATTAAACAATTTCTTCCCAACCCAAATGAAACGAGAATTAGTTAAATTAGAGGCAGGTAGAAGTAAAGGGAAGTGCTGTAGATAGGAAAGTATATAAGCAAAGCGAGATTCACATGATAGAGGTTGAGTGTCACTAGCGTTGAGTATTATATGCTTTACAGGTGGTAGGCGAGATCAAGAGTGGTTAAGGATGATAGTGATCGTGACAAAGCCAAGAATCAAGTCAACTTCAATTGGGAAAGTTTTGATAAGATAACTTTAATTCGGTATTAGTG
Organism: Nephila pilipes; assembly: GCA_019974015.1. Taxonomy (NCBI): domain Eukaryota; kingdom Metazoa; phylum Arthropoda; class Arachnida; order Araneae; family Nephilidae; genus Nephila; species Nephila pilipes. The sequence continues at coordinate 86,439 of BMAW01129302.1, read as the reverse complement.
AGACGGGTGAATATATCTAGGGTGTTACCCTGGAGAGCCGGTGCTTATTTGTCATTATAGTGCATTATGTGTTAGATTTGTCTAACGTCTTCTTGTATAAGTTACTGACTCCTTAATGTTATATTTGGTTTAGTTATGGCACAAGAGGCGAATAGGAATACTATATCGCCTCAAGTTTACCAAAGCACTCGTTTCGATTCACACACTTCTTGTTTTTCTGAAATTCAATTCTTATTACTCTAACTAGGATTCACTCTAATCCAAACTATTAATTACGATGATTTACTCCTATCTACAATGTCTATCAGATTGTCGTTATCCTTTATCTCATTTCATTTTCCTTTAAATTCTATTTCACTTATATATCACTATCTTTAATTCAATCCGCGATACTTCTTATCTTCATCTAATTTACCTATCCACGTTTTGTTTTGATAGGGAAGGAGTTGTAATTTCATGCAATTCAAATTACCAAAAAGTCCTCGAGGTTAGTGAAGAGAAAATCGCGAATAGACCAACATCAAAAGTTTAACAATACGAAAATGTAATATTTCTCCCCCTTCTCCTTAAAGATATTGAAAACTCCATACGCTTGATCTAATCCATAATATAAGAATTTATTTAATTCATTTAAGTGTATAAGCTATTTTTCGTTACACATATCCATATTCTTCTTTTCATATATACTCATTTTTTTCTCACGAAATTGGCTGTTAGCAGCAAATATATCCCTGAAAGTGAATGGATGACTCTTAATGGCTTGCCTTTATCTAACTTGTTATATACATAATAGCCAATTTTGAGTGTATTATTACATAAAGCTCAGACAATAAATTATGCATCTTTCCGCTTCCAGTAACGCGACGCCTTCCAAATTACAGGAAAGAGCTTTGGCGAAAAATCTTTCTCATATATAATTATACCATCAAGAAACGACTCTGTATTTTACCAGGCTTTATTCCGTAAACAATGAATAATCAGTATAATTGTGTTTTGCTCTGTCATCTCTATTCAAAGTATCTCATATGAACCTGATTTGACATTGAATATATTCATTAAAATAATATTTTCGGTAAAAAAAAATTATACTCATAAAATAAGCTTGTGTGGGTTCATATTAACGTTAATTCTCCCCCCCCTTCATTCTGGTTTTACCGAGATCCTTTTGTTCGTATTTGTATTCTTTTACAGAATCTATCTTTGTTGTGGTTGTAGCCTAGTGGTCAAGGTCACGGACTCGTGGCTGGTGTTGATTTCATCGAACGGCGGTTTCGAATCCTGATATAATTAAAGACCCACTTTGTAGTGGAGCCTGAAAAATAAGGAACTAAGTTCTGAAAAATGTAAAACGAGCTTCTTTAAAGTCAGGATAAAATTACCAATAATTCATGTTTTTGAGGATCTATTTGTATTGTATTGTCATTGTCGATTAATTAAAAATCGTTAGGGAAAAGTGTGATTCCTTTATATCAAGGAAAATCATTTCTACCTATGCACGATTCTATTAAAAACTGACATGGGATTAAGTTCGTTTGAGGAGCACATTTGGGATGATACTCATTAAAAATACATGGTTTATCTTAATATTATTTTGAGTAATAAAATTCCCTCCTCCATCCTCCAGGAATATTGAGATTTTCAAGAAAAAGTTGTAATACAGCTATTCGAGAATCTTCCTTTAACTAACATCTGTGGCTACTTTCTGAGTTTAAGTTTCCTACTTCTTTGCAACCAAATGAAACGGGACTACGCAAATGAAGTAAATGCAGAAGTGTAGGGAATAGAAGTGAAGAAATCACTTAAAAGCTGTGGCGAATCACTTCTTCTCTATTTATTTGTCAATTTGTCTAAGGAATATTTGCTCTCCTTAGTGATCCCTTAGATTGATTCACCTATTCAACTATTACCGAACTATTACTCTCTTATCAAAATCTTTCCAGTTGAGGCTGACTTGATTTTTCAAATCTGCTGCGACCGCTATCGCCCGTAACTACTCTTGATATCATCTATCGCTTGTAAGGCATACACTCAGCGCTAGTCCCACTCGATTTCTATCCACTAAACTTCCTTTTGCTTATTTATCGTCATATCTATCTCGTTTCATTTTATTTCCACCTGCCTCTAATTAGCATAATCACGTTTCATTTCGATTGGTAAAAATTATTCAGATAAATCTATCTTAAAGTCCCAAGGTTAGTGAAAAGAATATAGCGAATAGTCCAACGTCACAAGGCGATGGAGAAATGAATATGAGACGAGAAGAATTGCGGTAGTTGTAGAAGAACAGTAAGAGTGCGAAGGAATTGATTCCACAGGACTTACTTGCGTGTTTAGGTGATCAAAAAGGAACTAGGACCCAACGCAGACTAGTCAAAGCTACCTTTATCGTGAATTAATTCATCACATTGGATCCGAGTATCTGAGTAAGAATAATCTTTGATAGAAGTTATTGGTTATTGAGTTAAAGGACAGTGAACAAGTAGAGAGCATACTCTTTTTTCTAAAATAAATAACTAACGATTTGAAGAAAACTTTGATTACTTTTTTAACTGTTGTGTGACTGTTTTGATTAATATATTTGGGCTTGAAAGTAAGTTAACGACTTAAGAATATTGATCAGATTAAATTTAAGCTAACAGACGGATCAGGAAACAGACATACGCCACAAAGTTTTCCAATATAAGGAGAAAAAGTGTGATTAATGTTACCAGATCATGGCTTGAATATGACATTTTGTAATAATTTCCTAATGCATATGGATTAACTTATATTTCTAGAGCTACAAATATTTTTGTATGTAATGGATTAACTTATGCCTTGTCGATATTTTTTTGCTGGCAAATATTATATTTTTGATATTTACATTGATACTCTTTTGAGAACGTTCACGCTTTTGTGAAAGAAAAACCATTGAAAAATAAACATTGTTTATTTATTAGCTCAACAACAATGACGCATTACATAAATTTGAAAAGTATTTATTGTTCTCTTGCTTCGCAGTGAGTCACAGAAATACCGAAAACGCACGAGAGTTTCGATTCCTACGAATGCAGTATTTGAATCGAATGTTTCCTTAAAAAAGTTCAACATTTTTTGTGAAAGGAAAGCACGTATTATGTATTTAAAAGCCGAGCTAAAAATAATGCAAAACAAACATAAATTAGAAAATTAATTTATTTATTTGCAATAAGTCACAGAATTACCGTACACTCACGAGAGCGTTGCAGGTAAATAATGCTCTTTTTTATTATTTGGATCGATATTTTCTTGAAAACGTCCATATTTTTATGAAAGTAAAACCATCAGAAACTAGTATTGTTATTTATTAGCTATGTTTGAGCAAAAATAATTCACAATATAAACTTGAAAAGTATCTATTTTTCTGAGGTTTTGCAGTAAGTCGCAGAATTACCAAACACGCAAGAAAGCTTTGATGGCAAATATTACTCTGAAATATTCGGTATTTGGATCGAATATTTTCTGAAGACGTCAATATTTTTGTCAAAGAAAACAAGTATAGTTTACTTATTAGTTGAGTACAAAAGTAAGAAACAACATTAATTAGAATTTTTATTTTTATTTTTGTGTTTTTGCTGCACAAGTCGTAGAATTACCGAACACACACAGGAGAGTTTTGATGGCAGATATTACTCCTATGTATACGGTATTTGAATC
>BMAW01129302.1:4104-82754 GCA_019974015.1 Nephila pilipes | reverse complement strand
TTTTTGCAGTAAGTCGTAGAATTACCGAACACGCAATTGATCATCTACTAAATACTGATTCTCCACTCTTATTCTTCGAAATAAATATCCCATAAAACACATAAAGGAGCGTCTTACACTACCAAACAAAAAGAAAAACAAAAATTAAACCTTTATCCATCCTCGTACGTGATGCGACTGGCAGAATCCGTTCTCCGTACGAAAAACCGCTCCAGGCTGTTTAAAACCGTATTGTTTCGTATCTATTATCCATTCCATCCATTCTTTCGTCCTAAACTCAATTTGGCTTTCATAACCACATCTCGGAGAAATTTTGGGAAAAACAGATTTGTCTGGGAGTTTATAGGCCCCCTTCTTCTTCAAACCTGGGCTCCTGGCTATTCGTATACAAAATGCAACTTTAAATCAGTTTGACAACTGGAAAATTCTTCTGCTTATACCGTGTGACTGGGTGGACGTTTATGTGATTGGATAAAATGATTGGTCAGTCAGCGTGGAGGGTCTTTGGTCATTCTCGGCTCGGCTGTGTCGCGAGAAATATCATTATAGAGATATTATGGGGAATTTTGAGGGAATTGACGTTGAAATAAGTTTTTGGACTGGGAGATAGAAACCTGCATTTCTCTCTTTCCCGGGAATTTATTTTAAAACGAATTGAATAAGAGGATGTAGTTTCTTCGATATCTTTAAAAAATTTTGTTGATGTTTATAAATAATTTTTATTGATATTAATAGTTGAAAGGATCGAGATTGTTATGATATTTTAACAAAGCTCAGCACGAGGTATTGTAAAATCTGAAAAACAAATTGTGAATTATTTTAACACGAATTTAATAAGAGGATATAGTTTATTTGATATTTTTAAGAAAATTTTATTGATGTTTAGGCTTCCGCTATCAGCCATTTTTATTTCGTGAGCGTCATGTTAATCCTATAGAATTTCTATTACGTTCCTCAAATCTTTACTATTTTATCTATTTCAATGAAAAAAAAGCGCACCCAAAAGAGCCAAAAATAATGAAAGTTTATGTGGAATTTTATAATATTTCCGTTTTTTGAAAATGTTTTGCAACATTCTTAAAGACCAGAAGACATGAAAACGAATAATTAAAATAGGAGTAAATAATATTTTTAAGAATCGTAAGGAAAATGTAATTCCCCAGAAACCTTCATTTTTTGTTCTTTGTACTTTATTGTATTAAAATAGATGAAATAAAGAAGACTTGAGGACGTTAGTAAGAATTCCACAGGACAACATTACGAAATCAAAATGGCCGTTAGACGGGAGCCTTAATAAATAATTTTTATTGATTGTAATAAACAATTTTTATTGATATTAATATTGAAAAGGATTGTGATAGTGTTCAAATTTTATCAAAATTTAGCTCGAAGTATTTTAAAATCTGAAAAACGAGTTCAATTATTATGAAACGAATTGTGTGAAGAAATGTAAGTTCTTTGGTATCTTTAAAACTTTTATTTATATTACTATATTATTTTTATTTAATTATATTATTTAAAATGATCACGAAAGTTTCTCAATTATAACGAAATTTAACAAGAGATATTTTAATACTTGGTATTTGCTTTCTTTTTACAAGTTTTTATTTAACGTGCTATATTTATATGTAACATATGTCTTTCTAGTTCAAAATTTGTCTTCGAATTTCAACCCACTTCATATCATACGATCAAGCTGAAATTTTGCATACACTTACAACTCCAATGACAATACTATACTATGGTATGCTCAAGCAATTAAGGGCTTAAGGAGACTCGAGCTTTGCACTTAACAATGTCCGATTGAGTTGAAATTTTGCATTCGCGTATAATTCACGTAATTGCGTTTTAGGCTTAAATTTACAGACTAAAAAAGAACTAAATAAATATAAGTAAAACATTTTTTAATCAAGATTTTATTTGAAGAGGGATGACAAAGTGTAAGAATATTTTTAAATGTAAAATAATAAATTATTTACAAAAGTTTGAAATGTTTATACTTCATTTGGTCTCATATATAAGTAGCAAGGTAATTTATTGGTACCTCGGTGTCTTAGTTATCAGTTATATATTATTTTACATTTAAAATGAGAAATATATACTTTTATTACGAGTAAATGAATAGTTGTGAATTAGTGTTATATTCGTATGCACAAATACTTATGCAAATAAATATGAACTGTAGAAAGAAATTCAAATAATCTTTGGAGTATTTTATGCATCACTTAAGTTAAGTGAAATCTCGCAAGACTGATTTATTTTTTACTATGTTAAGTAACCGAACAGATTATTGTTTATACATGTAAGGAATAGATTGCAGATTATGTAATAAAGTCTTATTTTAGTTTGATTGACTAACTTAAGGAAGTACAGAATTTGTAATGTGTTAGGTAATCACAGAAATCGGAATAAAAACTAAATAGCTTTTTTTATTTATCATTTCATTTGAAAATATGTAACATGAGAGGTTTAATAGAAAAAGACGTCGTTTAAAGTTAATGAGACAACTACTTATCAAAACTCTGAAGAGAAAGATAAGAAGTTATGACTAAATCATGCTATGACTTAAATAAAGTTATGACTTATGACTAAATCAATAATTAGAAAATTACCTAGAGTCCAGACTCCATATTCACCATGTTAAATCCGAATCTGCTACTCAAGTAGTTAGCTATATTTTCCCTTTTTTGGAAGAAAGAGGTTGTTCACACAATGTATCTCTCTAACTAGAGAGCGTCTCCCAAAGACACAAATCTAAAAAAATGTAGCTTACTTCAGTTTATTTGGGGTTCTCAGCTGTATTTCCCTTCAACTGATCTTATGATTCTCTCTATGACGTTGTTTAATTCGAGATCCTTGGCTAGAGAATTATGTAAATCAGCTGTGCTATTTATAAAATGAAGTGTAGTGAATAGATTATTGGTTTTGATTGATTTATTATTATAACACGCCCTTAGAAGCAATACGAGGGCTATTGGCGACGTATTTCGAAGTGACAAGGACGATGTTTGGACTGTTCATCCCCTTCTAAATTTCTATATCCTACCAATGAAAGGACTTGGAACCCCGACATATTTAACATGCATCAACCCCGCTACATGGAGTGTCTTTAGAGGCTTCAGGATTGAAACTAAAAACTCGGGGGAAATAATTCAGAAAAATCAGTCGATATAGTTACTTACGACTTTCAAAAACTTCTTGATATTAAAATCAGGATGATATTTATGCGGCAGTCCTATATATTTTTTAAAAAAACAACCTTTAAAAATAACAAATAATATTAATAATTTAATAATATTAACTCTTTTGAATAATTTTAACTGAAAAGGAGAGTTACTTAAGATATCAATAAAAAAACATTTTCTCTCAGAATTTCTTAATATTAATCATCAATTCTAAACTACCATACAAATATTTATTTATTTATTTAAAATGATTTATCAAAAAAGAGTAAATATTAGTAAAAAAGAGAATCATCAGAATTTGAATACGAAGCGTAATTTTAAATTTCCTTTTGATACGGTTATAAGAATTTTTAATTACTCTTAATACACAACAATTTCCCAAAAAAAAGAGAGGTTACAGAATTTATAAAGTTTATTTAATAGTACTTCAGAACCAGACAAGACTTAAGGCTACAAAATACATTTACAGATAAATCGCCTTATAGTATTTATTCTCCATAATATAAAGACGAATTATTCGCAAAGAAACTTTTCGAACGTTATATAAATGTTTATTTAAACAAGTACTTTTTAAAATATGGTAGCAAATAAGACATATTTATTTGAATATTTTTAAATGCATTTAAGAGAATTTCTACGTCTTTAGTATACGTTTTTACACTTTTTCCCTGATTGTTTAAAAAAATCTAGTTTAATAAATACAGAATTATGCCAATCTAAATAGGACATTTTGTAGCCGAATTTAGATGAAAAATAAGCTTTCATAAGTTATTAACTCAACTATTTCAGTATTTTTCACTTACTTTTTTAAAAAATATGCTTATTTAGAGGTTTATTTTGCAGAAAAAACTGGTAAATAATTGCAAATTTTAAGAAAATGTAAGAATTTAAATAATATCTACTGAATTGTGGGTTTATTGGTGGATACATTTGCAATTTTGTTATCCTATCTACGAGGCAAGGACGATACTTTAGCTGGAATCATCTTTACTTAAATTCCACATAGTACCACTTGAGGTTTAAACATTCATTTCTAATAAATGTGCAGTAGCCCTCATTATATTGTTATTATGCATTGCGGGTGCTTAGTAGAATCAAGAGTCGAACATATGGTGAGACACGAATGTAGTTGACCAAACATTGGAAATCATTTCTAGTGGACTAATAATCAACATTCGTCAGATTGATTATTTTTCGTAAAATAACACATACAAAATGAAAAAAAAATGATATTTTTGAAACATAAGTTATGCAATTTTAGTTTTAAAGGAAATTATCAATTTAGTCTCCTCTAAAACAGTTATGAAAGAAGTAATATAAAAAAAAATTTAAGTCAATTTCTACTGAAGTCAAAACAGAAATTTTTTATTTTGGTTACTTTTTATTAAATAATTACAATTGATACAAATATGTATATACATATGACAGAATCACAATATTAAGTGGCAAAAGAAATTTTTTTTCCAGCGATCTACACGCTTCGTCACTGACGGTATTTATTCTTAAATTTATATCCTGCTAAATATCTTAGATAAGAGAAATTTTTTTCTCCCTATAAAACTAAACTTAATTATTTGAAAATCAAATAAAAAAATTTTATGCTTCGACGAGACTCTATCCGAAGACATGAAGATTCTACGCCGCTCTACCAAATTTGCCATTGCAAGACAAACGACATAGTAGAAGAATTGGCAAGTTTTTTTTGATTCATCCGATAAATTAAATGGTTGGAATGCAGTTTAGACCAACCACATTTGGCGACAGGAATTATTTGGCGGTATTTTGCCAAATGTGGGTACCCTGGACAGCTTCGCTGACTTAACGTTCAGTCAAAAAAATCACCAAGTTTGGCAATTTTTGAAATTACGCCAAGCGGTTGGGCTAAACTGCATTTTTCCCAATTAAATTTAATTAAATGAATTACTATTTGATAAAACTGTATTAAAATCAAGTGTCATCCACTGCAAGTTTAAAAAAGTGAATTTGAACTTGAGTGGATGAATATAAAAAAGTATTTTATTAACGATTGAAAATTTGAAAAAGATATATAGAGAGAGATTGTGAGCTAATAGTAGGAATTTAAAAAGCAACTATTATATGCTAAGTTTTGCAAACAATAGATTAAGCCAACAAAGGTGCTAACTTACAAAATATGAATTAATTTTTCAATACATTATTAGAATTAAAGCAAACGACACATTATTAAACTGAATATATTTTTACCTAAATGTGTAACTATTCCTGCCGCAAAATGAAAATAAAACACACACACACACAAATATATATATATATATATATATATATATATATATATATGTAATAATCAATTCTTAATGCTTATACTTTAATGAGGCGACTACAATTCAAACTGAAACTATAGTGAATATATTGGAAGAAATTAAATAAAATTAAACATGTCACGTGCTCCTCATGCTTTATTTTGAAAAGAGGTCCAGGACAACATTTTGTAGTTGCATGAGAACAAAACCCCCTTTAGCAGCTAATAAATCACATCTATGTTTTAAAACATGTAGTTTGAAGAATAAAATTACAAAAGTAACGAAATATGAAATTAAAAAAATCTTTTTGTAGAGGTTGAATATACTAGTTGTGTAATATACTAGACATTAATATATGTGGAAAATACCAATGTCACCAACAGATGGCGCAGCGGCAGATTTACCTCGATGCTACACAGTCGGCAGAGAGAAATGCTCTGAGGTTCGCGAGTAGGCGACTTCAACTTACTTTCAGCTCCCGCGAAGGGAATGCTTGGTAAATGTCCGTGCTGACCGCGAGAAAGTGATCAGGATCAAGGATTATCTAACATATCGGTGCGAAGAATAGCTTAGTGATTCTTCGACACTGAATATTCTTTTCTGTTCTACAATCTTCTGTATGTAAATCATCCAAACTAAAGCTGTAATCATCATCTGCATATCTAACGTGAATAAACGGACATTGTTTCTTCAAATGGGAGGAATAGTATAATTTTTAAACCAACACAAATATATATATTAGTTGTAATCAATATACTAGGGGTTGTACCATTTTTAAATATAGCACCTGCTGCACTATTGTTTCCATTCTACGAATGTGCACTGAGGACTTATATCTATTGGTTAATCACAGATGGACAGCCTGGAAGCGTTCATTCGGTTTATGCTTGGATATGCGCGTTTAACCCTTCTGTGGCCTTGGGAAAATTGCTTCCCACCTATAGGATCTTACAAAATACACCTGTGGGTAACGTAACAACCACTGCAATATATTGGCCTTGGTACTATAACGTTGGGAACACTGATTCCTGCTTCAGTTTTGTGCTGTCATATGTGTCCATTCGATCGAAACAGAATTAGCACGTTTGCTTCGAAATTTTGAAAGCGTTCTGTGAGATCTGTTTTACTCTGACACCTGTTTTGATACGAAATTTATATTGCCCATGGTAACTATTTCATATCTTTTAGGCGTGCAAAAAATCTACTTGTAAGTGGGCTATTTTCTGTGGAGAGTGTGAGGCCCCAAAGGAAGGACCTTCCAACAATGCTGAAATCTTCTTCTTTGGACAAACTACAAAGAGTTGAAACAAGGTTCCTGCCCAAGGAAGGTGTTGTTACAATAAAGTGGATGGACATAAAGCTGTCACTTTGTAAGCTATTGCGTATACAAGTAATCCAGCAATTATGACATCTGTAAATCAGACAAACGAAGATGGTACTAAAACAGAAATTCCTTGCCCAAAAGCTGTCGCTTTATATAACGATAGTATGGGAGGTTTATCACTGCTTCGATCAAGAAAAGAAATATTCAAAATAAGTAAGGAACAAGATCTGCAAAATGATGGCATGTCAATTTTTATTTTTTATTGATTATGGAATTCCATGGGCCTCAAATTCTTCAAGTAGCACGATGTGGTACTTGTGCATGAACAACTATAAATCTTCATTATACTTCAGAAATATACAAACAATCAACGAAGAATCTATCCCGGAACGCTGCAGAGCAAAGTCAACTCAAGAAAATCAAACCTTATTCTTAAAATGGAAACAGAAATTAAAGAGCGAAAATTTATGTGAAGCTATTTTGTGATGTATAATAAAATAAAATGAAATAAATCTTTTAGGACTGTTTTCTGCCGACAAATATTGAAACTAAGTTTTATATTATTATTTGAATGGTATCGGGATATTGGTTACAAATAAAACAATTACAATGTCTTCTTATAGATACTTAATACACAAAGCGAAATATCTCCATTAGCGAACAATTTTATTGGAAAAAATGATACTTTTTAAAAGAAACAAACGATATTATAGATAGATGTTACTGGATTAAAAGAAATTTAGACATTTTAGATTTATATTGTCAATAGTAAATATAACTCTTTGTTATACATATTTCCCCATTTTTCTTAAAGGAAATGATGCTTATTGATTTAATCGTGATAAATCATTGTTAAAGTTTCATATAAAAGTAAATCGTACCACTTTCAAGAAAACTTAATTTTCCATTTCTTTTAAATAATGCAATTCCAGTTTTATAATACATACATATTCCGCGTTCTTTTATGGAATAAAAGTTATAATAGTAGAATAATTTTTCGATTGCACAAAACAGAATAACTCATTCAAATTGGGAAAACAGAGTTTTATTTTACTCTAGTTTCAATTTTGAAGAAATTCCACAACATGGACATTATCTTGTTCATACGCTGTTTATGCTTTTCACTTACAACACTCTCGTGCCCAACAGCGCCATCTGCAGACGATTGAACAGTTTCTGTATGTTAGCAATTTACATGATTCATATGCATTCAAAAAATACTCTTATTTATTTTTTTCGGAAAATAAACATAAGACAATTTAACTTATATATATATATACTGAAAATTTATGAAAGAATAATTTAAAATATTTAAAAAGACAAAAATCCAGAAAGAAATGTAACAATGAAAGAAAAATTAATGAAAATATGGAACCCAGCAAGTCAAAAAGCAATATCGGGCTGAGGAGCGAAGAAGCGGGGTTAAACTAGTTTAATGGTACCAACCTTCCCCTTTTGCGACTTGGTAGGCTGAATTAGGAAACCAAATTGCAAAAGAGTTCATGATTAAAAGATGCAAACAAATTCAGCGATACAATCTACAAAAATAAAATCTATAATTCCTGGTAGGCTGAATTGGGAAATCCAAATTACAAAACAGTTCAATGATTAAAAAATGCAAAAAATTTCAACGATAAAATTTACAAAATAAAAACTATCATTCTAAAAATTATCAACAGATCAAAATATAAAAATTACTTACAAAATTCAAAGAAATGAAGATTCAAATATGTGAGTAGTAAGACGGAATTTTCTTTAAGCTTCAAGATGTATATCACATTCTCAAAATGAAAAAATATAACACGTCATCACCATATAAATTGAAAAAAGATTTAAATCATTGTTTGATTGGTAATAAAATGTAAAAGGATGCAAACAATTGGTTGGTAATAAGTTGTATGGTAAAGGAGTATAACGGCCCAAAGAGTGAGTAAAAATGTAAGCTGTGTAAATGTAAATAAATAGATTCTTCACGGCTAGACCACTAACAAGCCGACTTTGTGGACCTATTGTTGTGTGGTGGATTTGAAATTTTATCACGATTCGCAAAGATGTTTAATATATTTGTGATGTATATAAGTATTTAAGAAATTTATTGGATAATCATGATCCAAACAGTTGTTGAAGAATTTTTTAATGTTATTAAATTTGTCTATTTTATGTGTGGTTAATTTGTTATTACGTAATAAAAGGCCCAATAAAATATTCCTATAAATGGATCTGTGTAGATTACTGTTCCAAAAAGGTATTTTAATTACATGGAATTTGAATCTCTCTCTTTTATCAAAAATATTACTAATAAGTCTATTGTCAACTAGACTATTGTAGTCTCTATATATATATATATATATGAGACTACGGATCCTTCTTTTAGACATATTTCTTTATACGTACGTGTAATATAACATGCATTCATAAAATAACATTAAGAAGGAAACATCAATATATTAATAAATTTAAAAAAAATCCTACATAATAATAAAAAAAATCTGCTTTCTCCGTGTTGAAGTTATTGCCCAATTTGCATAAATTATTTGTTCCAAAATCATGCACTATTTTAGAAAAAGAATGTTTTAAAACCATATATAAGTCATTGATTGATTTAATTAACGTCGCATTAAAAACAACACAAGGGCTATTGGCAACAGACGTATTTTTCCAACCTCGGTTAAGTGAAGAGGATGACACCTGAACTGACACTTCCCTCTCTTTACTTTCACATCACGCCACGGTAGAACTTTGAGCCACGGAAGATTTAACTTGCAGCAGCCCTGGTTACAAGGATGGTCTTTAAGGGCACCAAGGCTCGAAACCATGACTCGACGAGAACCGCCGGCAGCGAGTCCACGACCATGACCACTAGGCCTATCGCGGCCACCATATATAAGAGCAATTTAATTAAATAAGATACAACTCTATACGAGTGTAATAAGTAATTATTTATCTTTTATTTTATATATATTATATTTTAATTAATTCTTAAAAGAATTTACTGATAAATGGACAGCACTGATGGATTATCTAACACAAGCAATGGATTATGGGTGCGTATTTTGCGATTGAAGCAATGCTTTTTTCATGTGGCTTATAACTACAGTAGCACCTTTTGTAAGGGAAATCTCTATTTAAGGGAGTAGCCGCAGTAGCCTAGTGGATAAGGCATCGGACCTTCGAACGGTGGTTTTCGTTGAGTCACGGTTTCGAGTCTTGATGCCACTTAAAATCAGCCGTGTTGCAGGGCTGTTCCACGTTAAATCTGTCGAGGCCCAAAGTATTCCCACTGGCGTGGTGTGGAAGTTTGGAGAGGTGGGGGGTGCCAGCTCAGGTGTCGTCCTTGACCGAGGTTCAAAATTACGAGGTCCGTCGCCAATAGCCCTCGTGTTGCTTCTAGTACGTTGTCAATAAAACCAAACAACTCTATTAAAGGGACTGTGTTCTGTTGGTCCCAGTTCCTTTGAATAATATATGTATTAACCTATCCTTAAAGGACACCTCTCTATTTAACCCTTTGATAGGCACGATGTTATTATTATATATTTTAAAAAGTTATGCAGGTAAGGAAGGTATATTGAACATATACATAAAAAAAACCAATTAAAAAATTAGCAGTCTCCGGTTTGTAGAGGTTCTTTTTTTTTGCACAGTACAAACACGAAATGGCACATTTTTCAAGCTGCAAACGTGGGAAAATGCTTTTGCACTGTGCAAACGGTGCCCCTGAAAGGGTTAAGGGACAAAATATCTGGTCTGGTGGGTGTCCCTTATTGTGAGATGCTACTCTGCATTTGTAACGTTTAAAGCAGCTTTGAGAACAATAAAATATTACAAAAAATGTAGCTCCAGAGAAAAGTACAGACGGTAAATAATTTTACTTTCACATATTCCTTCCGATGAAATCAAACAACAGATGGTAGACAAAATAATGGAAATCCTAACCGATGAAGAAGAAAAGAAACCCTTATATACCTCAATATGTATTATTATGTATATTGATCTTATTCAATATATATTCTCACCTTATTTATATAAGCTTGGAGCTCGAGAAAACTCAACGTTTATATAAGTGAGCGTGATATTCTTACTAAATAGCAGTTTGATTTCTTGAATCCACCCAACAGTCAGATGTACGGAGTAATGGAGATTATTACGCGTTTACTGGAACTTAACCTAAGTTGATATTTACAGTTTTCTATTTAAAAAAATAAATAGTAATACACAATATAACCAAAAAATTTAAAGTGTTAATCAAAATTGAAAAAAGTGAATATAGTAGACCCCTCCTTCCTCTTGTATGCGTAAGGGACAATTCTGTTGCAGTCTCGGTTCCTTTGAATAGTATATGTAATTACATTTTGTTAAGTTACATCGCTGTTTAAGATACAAAATGTCGAGTCTGTAAGTTGTCTCTTATTGGGAGGTATTATTGTTCTTCTCCCACCAGCATAAAGATTGCATTTCATGATCTGCTGAAAGTAAAAAAAAAATCGTACAATGTTTCAATATTTAACGTCTTGACTGAAGTATAAATAGCTTGAATGAGTTGGTCTATATTGGTAGGGGCAACTTGATTTGTAAATAATTGAATGCCATTAAAGAAGCCCAGTGAGTGAGATAGTATTCTTAATGGTGCAAGAGCCAGATGTGGTCATGCTAATGTAAGAACGGTAAAACTATGATCTACACGAGTGAAAAAATTGAAAAAAAGCAAATGAGTGTGTGATAGTTTTTTTCAAGGACGAAAAAGCCAGAGAGAGATGTACATACTGCCCAATCAAGGTAAAACTGTGATATAACCGTTTAAAAAATTAAAAAAAAAAAGATAAAAAATTGGTTGACAAGAAGGCGGTCTGAAAATAGAAATGGATCGCTGGGGTATTTCGACAGTAAGACAGTAAACCTCATGGGAAAGAAAAATATAACTAGGGTGCCTCGGGGTACTGTTGCCCTTACCCACCTAAAGAAGACACGCCCTGGGGTCTCCAACTTGGAGGACCAGTCCCCTGATATAATCCCATGGGCAGGGTACCCGGTAATACCCCCGCCCGACACTGGGTACCCATTTTAATCACCTTTTACGACATGCATGAGCAACAGTGGGACTGTTATTTCACACCCGGTTACCACACTGGTTGTTAAAGTCTGGGTCCAAGTCCATAAAAAGTCTAAGATATTAAGGCCAGGAGAGTTTGGCAACACAAACGGATTCTCCATCCATCCTTAGATCCCTTGGGCATCAACTAAGGCGAATACATCTTACCGAAGTTATTCTTGTTTTGTTGCATGCATTCTTCATTGAGAACAGCTTCACTACCCATATTGCCTGTGGTCCGATATCCAAATAATAAAATACACTTAAATAAAGTGAGCGACTACTAATTCAATTTGGTATAAAAATATAATACGAGTAGAGTGTGGAAAAATTAATTTACAGAGTTGTAAATGATATAATTTCTTTACATTATTTGCTTTATATTCCAATGTCGTCTTATGACGTTGGGTTATTCGTGATTTTCTCTTCATTAGCCTTGGGGTTTTTAATTGAGATTGATTGCAAGAAACAAACAATTTCTTCCAAACCAAAATGAAACGGGATTATTCTAATTAGAGACGGGTAGAAATAAAGTGAACTGGGCTAGATAGGAGAGTATATACACAAAGGGAAATTGTGAGGATAGAGGTCAAGTGGCACTAGCACTGAGTATATTCCTTACAGGCGGTAGATGATAACAAGAGTTACTACGTGCGTGAATGATCGTAGTGGAGTCAAGAAACCTAGTCAATCTCAACTGGAGAGATTTTGGTAAAATACCATTAATTCGGTATTAGTTGAATGGGTGAATCTATCTAGGGTGTATCCAGGAGAGTACGTATTCCTCAGACATTATACTGCAAGATTATCAAATAAATAATTGTGTGAGACTTGAATGGTGTATCCCCGTATATATTATTGACTTTTAGGGTTAGTTATATTTAATTGAGTTATGGCACAAGAATCGGGTAGGAGAAGTGATTAGCCACAGTCTTTACGACCTGATCGAATACTCCTGTATTCCTGGAGAGTTCCTACTCAAGTTCTGGCTTTACATGCCGTAAAATTTTGATTATAGTACACCCTTTTTTTTCTCTCCATATTTTGGTCCATAAAAACGAGGGTGCGTTTTATAATCGTGTAAAAAATTAAAAAAGGCTTTTAAACGTCGAACAGCGAACGTGCAACGTCTGTAAAAGATTGTTGTAACACGCATGCTGCGTAAGTGTTCCTTTATACAAATGGTAACTTGCAGTACACGTCGCACACGCGTTCGTTTAACAACAGCTCCCTTAAAATAGCGATGGTGCCCGGTTGTTGCTAGTATAAAAGTTTATTATTTTATTTTATTTAAATCCCTAAAAATGCCTTCAAGACAATCATACACAGCAGCAGAAAAATTACCGATTATTAAATATCATATGAGGATGCCGATATATATTACGACGGCACCAATAATTATGACTGGGATGCAACAACAATAGATTAGCTGTGTTCCAGTGAAAGTGATTAAGAACGATTATTTAACAGTATTGTTTATTTTGTGTTAGAATTGAAGTATTTTCTATCGAATTTGACGTTTTCGTTTCTTGTTATTAAAAAATTCATTTATGTTGATAAATACTTATGCAATTTTTAAATAAAATTTTTTAAAGTTATGGGTGCGTATTATATTCGAATTTCAACTCCCCCCCCCCAAAAAAAATAGTGCCAAATCAAGCATGCGTATTATACACGTGTGTGTATTATAATCGAGATTTTGCGGTACATGCCCAAAAAAGATAGCAAAATATTACTATCACCATGGTCACCACTTTGATGTAATCTTCGCTAAGTTGGTGCGCTCATTCTCTCTTGTGGGTTTTTAGGAGTTGTATGCGATAATCAACACCATGGCATCATTTGCAGTTTTGGCCAACACGTTTTTTTACCATTAGCAAAAATAATACCATGCTTAGGTATTTCATTTTTAATATTTTTCAATTACTCCTTAGAATAGTATCTCTCTCTTCAGACTTTAAATTGTATTTCTTCCCCGTAGATATATAAAAAAGAATGAAAATAAATAGACATATAGTACATCTAAATTCTTCTTAATAGGATATGAAGATGACATATTGAAGATGATATGACAAATATAAAGATGAAGTATCAAATAAGAAAACACTGATAAAAGATATTAGGAAGAAAATTATAGTCGATTATTTTGAATAAAAACACTAATCTGTTATGAGATAGTTCTGAAGGTAAATATGACTATTGTTGTTGTGATTGTTTGTGTGATTTTCATCCATTTGCAAGGGAAAGAAATGACAAATTTAATTAATTTAAAATAGAATTAAGTTGATATTTTCACGAACTTTTCGTAATCATTTCACTGCCTCATAGTTAGATATGATATTTGTTGAAGAAAACAAGTAAAATTTAGTGTATAACTAAAGACATATTCGAAATTTAAGTGGAGAATCAATATCCTTTAATTTTAAGAAAATTATGTATCATATAATAATATAATATCTACACATAATCTCTTTTGTATAAGATTGAAAAAGCCCTTTGTTTTGATTTAGGATTTTATATATATTCTCCTTTTTATCATGAATTATGGCACAATAATAAACTTTAATTATTTCTAAAATTTAAAATTTTTTGATTTCTTTAAAGAGCTTATTTCACAGTAGCATGTTTGTCAATAATTACATATTGGAATAAATAGGAGAGGACCGTTCTCTTATGAAGGGAAAAAAAGACATTGACAGAGACTTCATCAGTCAGCCAAGAAAAGTTTAAGTAACGACCCTTTAGCTTTGGCAACCCTTTTGGAGATTTGGTGAGGAGTTTGGCGACTTTAGCGTCAAACAGAAGACCCCAAGAAAAGTCTTGAATCTGGTTGATATCTCCATGGGAAAGAAAATTATGGACTTTTCCTGAATTTTCCCATGCGACGTCAAACCTCGAAGGAACAGATATAAATATGCCGGGAGCAGTGAGCCTGTCTTTAGAGTCTGCTTTGGAAATAGATCAGGAAATTTATTAGGAAGCATTCGCGATTTAGACGAGAAGATATGCCGAGGAACTGACGGTTGCATTGCCGAGTGAATTTGCGGAACGGCCGGTGTCTACTTTGGAAGTTTTTTTTTCCAAAAGTTTTGGAACTGCTTTTGGTTTAAAAGGGTTGTGCTTTCTGTTTGTGTTGTTACTATCCAAACTCTATTACTTATACATCGTCCTGAATATTAGCGAATAAAGTGTCATTTGTCATTATCTTCCTTGTTGAATTGATTTTAACTCGCAGAATTTGTATAACAATATATTACTTAGTAAATTATATATATATATATATATATATATATATATATATATATTAATTTTATTTATTTAAATAACCAAATATCAAAATCTCTATAATTATGTTACTATATACCCATTGTACTTTTAGATGATCTAATTATAATTCATAACTTTCCTTGTCATTTTCTCAACTAAAGCGAAAACTTAATTTAATTTAAATTCATTGAATATAGTATCATTTTCTATAAAACGCTTATCTGTACTAAAATATAAATTAGTCGAAATATTGTAAAATTAACTTGCAGATATAAAAACTAATTAAAATCTACTACAACGGAAGTACTACAGCTTCGAATATTGTGGTAAACATATTTTCAAAAAACTGACCTATTTTTACAACAATAAGGCGAATCATGCCTTAGAGGCTAGAGAGTCATCAGTGCGAGTCTAGATTTCATACACCAATCAATCTTGTGTGAGATAAAGAAAATTGCTCCACATTAATTAAAATTTTAATTCAAATTTCACTCCAAGAAGGTGTGAAAGCTTAAAGAGTAAGATATTATCTCTTTTTTTTTCTTTTATGGATTAATTTTTTATTGTTTATGATTAAGAAAAAGAAGGCATAAGTGCTGTCAGTTCATTGTGTTAATTAAACAAAATAAAAAAAATCCTGTAAATTATATAGGTAAAACCTTTGCAATTCTGTTAAAATAGGCAACAAGACATAAATAAAATTATAGTGTTAAAAAAAAACTATTAAACTGTCTTTGAAACAAAATTGTGAATCGGCATGTTTATGATAATATAAGTTTCCTTCTAATTTTCATTGCCGTCGCACTAGATACTACACGAGGGATATTGCGACGGACCTCG
Source organism: Nephila pilipes (assembly GCA_019974015.1). Lineage (NCBI taxonomy): Eukaryota > Metazoa > Arthropoda > Arachnida > Araneae > Nephilidae > Nephila > Nephila pilipes. The sequence continues at coordinate 66,770 of BMAW01129302.1, read as the reverse complement.
TAATTTTGAATCTCGGTCAAGTGACGAAGACGATACCTGAGCTGGCCCCTCCCTCTTCTAAGTTCCACACCACTCCAACGGGAAGACTTTGGGCCGTGCATCAGCCCCAGCTTAACGGCGGGTCTTCAGTGGCCAAGGTTCGAAATCACGACTCAAAGAAACGAGTCTGAAACCATAACCACTAGGCTACCGCGGCCCCAAATTTCATTCTAAAATAAGCCTTGTTTAAAATTATAATCTAGACAGAGAGGGATTTTATATGGTACATTGTAATACCCGACGGATGAATTGTATTATTATATGTAAGTAATATATTATTAATATATAACAATCTGCTTACATATTTAATTAAATGTAGATTTTTATTTACATTAGTAAACAGATAAATATTGATTGATGTACGTGAAAAACATGACTTTTGAAAACAGTACTACTATAAAATCCAGATTACTTTGAAAGAAAAAAGTGCAAATAATAACATTTCTTTTTCAAAATAACACATTTCAATACATAATATTATTTCTTAAATTAAATTAAATTGGGTTTTTTTTTTCTAAGACTTGTAAACGGGAGGACTTCATTTTAAGCAATAGTTGAACTACGAGGAAGTCACTCGAGTAAAACTCTCTTAACTTCCGTGGTGGCCTTGTGGTTATGGTATCAAACTCGCAGCCGGCGTTGTTTCTATCGGGTCTTGGGTTCGAATCATGATGCCACTAATGACCCGCCGTATTGTGAGGATAATGCATATTAAATCAGTTCGAAGTTCTAAGTCCTTTCGTTGGTATATTATGGAAGTTTGTAGAATGCGTACCAGCACATGTTTCTTGACCGAGGCTCGAAATTACGAGGTCCATTGCCAATAATCAGTCAATTTAAATCCAAGGCTTGCATGGACTGACGCAACGTCTCCCCAACCCCCTTTTTCCACATTATAGTCTTTAATGTAATCAAGACTCTCGATGCTATGGCTATGAAGCTCATGCATGCATAGAACGAATTTTAAGGATTATATAATAGGAAAAAGATGAAGGCTCATTAATTAAATCACAGCTCATAATTGTAAGAGTTAGATTCTTTTCGAAGAATCAAACTTTTTTTAAAAAACTGTGATAGATTTTGCTTCGATATAAAAGCATCGTATTCTCAATATTCTAAAAATTACTTTGCGATAGCTTGAAGAGTGAATTAATTTAGCTAAGTTGTCTGCCTCGTAGCTGACCATTATTCTAGAGTGGTCATGATAATTCAGATGTCATGATATTAACCGGGGTGTTGTTGACACGAGTTGCAGTCAAGGCATAGATTGTGGTGTAGAATTAAGAAAGTCACCACTAATTATCTTAAAAGAGTTTTAAGTGTCATTTTTCGCATTTGAAAGGGGCTCAAAATTATGATCTGTGTCACCAAAAGCTATCCCTCTTATAAATTCTAGTTCCAAACCAAATCAAAATTACGTCATCTTTAATCGCATTAAAAATTCATTATAACCAAATATCAAATATAACTGGGACTATTAAATGAAATAGTGTAATACATTATTCATCAAAGCTCATACAAAGGAACTGTATTTTAAAAGCAATCTCATTCAAATCAAGACATATCAATTCTACACTCATCGACATAATTACTGGTAAAACAAGCAATATAAAAAAAAAAATTTAAGTCAATCCCTACTTAGGTCAACAAAGAAATTTTTTATTTTAGTTACTTTTTATTAAATAATTACAATTAATGTAAATATGTTTATACATATGGCGAATCACAATATGAAGTGGCAAAAGAATTTTTTTTCTAACAATCTACACGCTACAGTTTATATCCTGCTGAATATCTTACATAAGAGAAATTTTTTTCTCCCATTTAAGACTAAAATTAATTATTTGAAAATCAAATAAAAAATTTTTATGCCTCGATCCGAAGGTATGAAGATTCTACGCCGACGCACTACCAACTTTGCCATAGCAAGACGAATGACATAGCAGAAGCATTGGCTTGTTTCTTAATTCATCCGGTAAATTAAATTGTTGAAATACATTTTAGCTCAACCACCCTTGGTTACAGGAATGATTTGGCAGTATTTTGCCAAATGTGGCAATCCTGATCTGCTTCGTTAACGTTCAGCCAAAAAAAAAAAAAAATCGCCAAGTTTGGCAATTTTTGAAATCGCGCCAAGTGTTTGGGCTAAATTGCACTTTCACCAATAAAATTTAATTAAATGAATTAATATTTGAAAAAACTATTAATATCAAGTGTCACCCTCTATAAGCTTAAAAAACTGTATTTGAACTTGAGTGGATGAATAAAAAGCATTGTATTAACGACTGAAAATTTGAACAAGATATAAATATAGAGAGAGTGTGAGCTAATAGTAGCGAAACCAAACAGCGTTCACGACCGTAACTGGACCTTAGGTGCCACTTTGGCATTTGACTGGAGCTTAAAACTACGAGATCTTTCGCCAAAATCAAGTCCTCCTGCAGTTTTTAGTTCGATGTTGATTTGAGCCGAATCAATTCAATATTACGGGGTCTTTCTTCATATTAAAAAAAATCATTACAAGCAAACGCCAAATATCAAACTTATTTCTGCGACTATTAAATAAAATAGCATTCTATACATTATTCATCAAAACCCATTCAACTGAATTGTATTTTAAAAGCCATTTCACAAGTGGAACATTTATTGCAAGACATTCGACACTTAACGACATAAAAACTCACATCGGCCAGTAACAATCACATATTTACCAAACGGTGAGAAAACACATCAAATGGCCAGTAGTGAAATACATATTTCCACTAATGTACCACTCAAAGCGCTTTATAATGAGAGTCATTTTCTGTAGCGCACGGTGTAGAATTGCTAATATAATAGCTGGATGAACGACAGCCAGGTGAAGGCAATGAGATGTAATTTACCGTCATGCATCTACCCGTGCATGAAATTCTCAGCTAATTCCGACGGGAGGTTAATATGTCCACCTACAGACGGAAACCTGGTGGGAAATTTTTGATAAAACATTGTTTGCCTCCCGATCCGTGTGCGTATGCATGTCACACACGGGAATTACATCTAGTTCTAACAGGTGAAGGGGCAGTCGTGCGGGATGCGTGGTTTCATGCGATGCAACAGGATTTAATGGGCTTTAGTGTTTATGAAAAACGTTGGAAATGCAAGTTTCACGTCAAATTATTTTGTGGTACGTCTACATAGTCTTGAATCTAGAAGGATTCAATGTTTAACCCTTACAAGTTATAATGGGTGAAGACCACACCTTGTAAATTGGTTTTCTAGTACATTATTAAAAACAAGTAATATAAAAAAATTTAAGTTCAATTCCTACTTAAGCCAACACTTTTTTAGTTACTTTTTATTAAATAATTACAATTAATATAAATATGTATGTACATATGACAGAATCACAATATTAAGTGGCGAAAGAAAATTTTTCCAACTATCTACAAACTTCGTCACTGACGGTATTTTTCCTAAATTTATATCCCGCTAAATATCTTATATAAGAGAAAAATTTTTTCTCCTATATAAAAGTAAAATTAATTATTTGAAAATCAAATAAGAAAAAATCATAATTCGAAGAGATTCGATCCGAAGGCATGAAGATTCTACGCAGACGCACTACCAAATTTGCCATTGCAAGACAAATGTCATAGTCGAAGCATTGGCTTGTTTTTTTTTAATTAATCCGGAAAATAAAATGGTTGGAATGCAGTTTAGCCCAACCACCCATGGCGATAGGAATTATTTGGCGGTATTTTGCCAAATATGGCTATTCTGTTTCGTTTCGTCAATATAACTTTCAGACAAAAAAAATCGCCAAGTTTGGCAATTTTTGCAATCGCGCCAAATGGTTGGGCTCAACTGCATTTTCCCCAATTAAATTTAATTAATGAATTAATATTTGAAAAAATTGTATTAACATCAAGTGTCATCCACTACAAGTTTAAAAAATGTATTTGAACTTGAGTGGATGAATAAAAAGTATTTTATTAACGATTGAAAATTTGAACAAGATATATATATATATATATATATATATATATATATATATATATATAGGGAGAGTCTGAACTAATAGTAGGAATTTAAAAAGTCCATTTTTTTATGCTTTTCGTTAGCTCCAAAACAATTTGGGGTGATGTTTTACCCAAGATACCGAAGATGTAAGTTTGTAATGTAAAATTAATTCGTGTAGATTTGATTCGCTGTCAATTACCGCAATTATAATTTTTGTATCTATTAAGACAGGTATAAGCTGAAAGGAAGGAAATAATTATTTTAGAAGTGTTTTTATATTCATTTTATTTTATTTATTTTATAACTACGAAGATAATTTTACAAAATGGCAGTTCCAAAGAAAGTTGAAATGGAAAAAATTGTTCTAGTAATGGTTGATTTTAGCGATTATGAGGATAAAATAAGCGATAATGAAGAAGACAATGTAGGAGGAGATGAGGTGGAGAATGATTATGTAGATTTAATAGATAGTGGCATGGGAGAAAGTGCTGAAATTTATAATTTTTGTTTCTAGTAAGACAGCTATAAGCTGAGAGGAAGGAAATAATTATTTTAAAAGTGTTTTTTTTATTCGTTTTATTCTCTATATTTTATTGCTGTGAAGATAATTTTACAGAATGGCAGTTCTAAAGAAAGATGAAATGGGGAAATTATGCTATAAATGGTTGATTTTAGCAATTATGAGGGTAAAATAAGCGATAATGAAGAAGACAATGTAAAAGGCGATGATGTGGAGAATGATTATGTAGATTTAATTGATAAAGACACGGGAGAAGATGCTGGACTTTTAAGTGATGAGGAAATGCATATCATGTCCAATATCATTTATAATAACTGTAAGAAATAAATTTTATAATTTTTGTGACATATACAATTTTTAAAATGTATCTAATTTAATTTATATGTCTTAGTTTAATTTAGGAAATAAAATTCATCCACAGGAATGGAACTACATCCATGATATCGTTATGGGATTTCTTAAGATTATGCCTTTCAAAGGTTAATAAAAAAAATGTTGCAATATTTGAAGTACGTAAAAGTGCAAAGTACAAAAAAATTTGCTAACTATTTGCTACCGAATTTCCTTTCTGATTCTTTTAAAACTGAGTTTTAGTTTTAGAGCAGATGTCCTTAATTCGATGCCCATAAAATATTCGCAGTTCCATACATAAATTTCAGAGAACTTGTATGCTTGTAAGGAAAAACATGAACTCATTATCTTTTCATCTACGTGGGCAATTATAAGGTAACCAATTTTTTAATAACGGTTTCCGTTATTAAAAAATTGGACGATTGGAGGACGAAAAAATTTAAGAAAAAAGTACAGTATAAATAAATGAAAAATTATATTAATTCAAACAAAAATACACTTTTTATGCTTACATCCTTTTTTGTTATTTAATTCAGCAAGTATTTTTCCATTGAATAAATATTTTTTGTCAATGCATCATTTTCTAACAATGTATTGGAAATTTCGGAGAAAGAAATATTCTTCATATTGAATTTAATGGTAAGTGCTTCAGCTAGAGTATCAACATTCAATCTTGATTTCTCACTTGTTCAAAAATCATTACCAATTGAAAAAACCCTTTCTACTGCTGCATTAGTTCCAAGGCAGCACAATGTAAATTCAACCAGAATAACTAAATTTTCACATAGAATATGTTTTTTTTTTAAATGGTTAAATATTTTCATCCATCTGTTATCAATTTCAACGTACTGATTTTCCCATTGTTCTAATTTGTCAAAATTTAAGACTACATTCAGTCTTCCAGTTTCTTCAAGCAGACAATTGTCATCTATTTTAATATCAAGCATTTTTTTCGATAAAAACTCAACACGCAATTTTCATTATCTTGCCAATTTACTTGTGATGAAGTCGAGAACTGTTAGAACTGTCATTTCCTGTGATATTTGTTTCAGATTATTCTTCAACATTTTGGAAATAATTTTGGTATAAATTCTGCACTTTTTTGGAACACTTTTCCATTATGCTCGGATTAGATTCCTTTAAGTTTGACCATTTTCTTTTTATTATTAAAGAAATAAGTTTATATTGAAGGACGAAATTGTTCAAAATAAGACTAATTTCTGTAGATGAATTATGTTCTCCTTCAAACTTTTGAATCTCTTTGTGGATAATAGATTCCTGATAATGTACAAAATACATTATGAAATCTCCGATAATTCATATTTCAAAAAAAGATTCCAGATTTTTTGGACATTTGTCTAAACTTTAAAACTATTAAGAAAGAGGATCTAATAATTGTGAAACATGTTTTACAGTAGGTGTTAGAGGGAACCATTTACCTTTTGAATGTCTTAAAAGTTTTTTGTTTTTAATATTTGTGCCATAGTTAGGCACGGCATCTCTGAATACAGAAATTAACAGATTAGTTTTAAAATATCAAAAAGGGGAAGACACTTTTCGAGGAAGGACAGAACCTACAAAAGGAGGACGATCGGTCACCTTAGCAATTAGATCTTGGATTTCTTCTTCTTTCAAAAATTATGATAATGTTAGTTATATATGCAAGAATATCACATAGCAGTTACAGTTATTTTAATCGGGAAAGTAGTAACTACATTGATATAAATTTAAAAAATATAGTTTTACTTAAATTTCACAACGTTTTTATTGTATGTATTTCACTTGGTGTTTGTCTGTCTGTGTGTGTATCAGTGTGTCATCAAATTTCGATCGTTAATTTAACCAACTTCTCATCAAGCAAGAGCTCTGAAACCTTGGGAATCGTTCTTACTTGCCTAACAATGCAATATTTAGACATTTGCGACACGCTTTAACTAATATTTCAATATTTTTTTTTTTAATAATGCAGTTTAGCCCAATCACTTGGCACGATTTCAAAAATTTCCAAATTTGGCGATTTTTTTTTTGGCTGAACGTTAAGTCTGCGAAGCGAACCAGGGTAGCCACATTTGGCAAAATACCGACCAATAATTTTTTTTAGTAAATTTTTCCACCATATAAAACCGTTGTTTTTAAAAACGTTGGTTTTTATCTCGAATTATTCTTTGAGAGATAATAAAGTATGTTGGCCTTCTCTAACGTATCTTCAGTTGAAATTTTGAGCTTACTGGATATTTAAACAGGCTTTAAGATGATTGTTGAGTTGCGTAATAAAGGAAGGCCATCTCAGACTTATACACTGTCGATCACGAGAGCGTGGACCTGACCTCTCGACTACCATAGTCTCCGAATTATATGATTAACTGAGGCTCAAAATTACGAAGTCCGTCGCCAAGAGCACCCATATGGCTTCTTAGCGGGACGCTAGTAAAACACTCAGTCAATCAATTAATCCGAACCATTTGATTTACTTCGTAATTTTGCTATTCAAGTAGTGGTCGTGATGATCGTGGTGGTTGGTGTTGCTCAGGCCGAACCAGAAGTTCAAATCACGATTCCGCTGAAGAACTTTCATGTGGTATAATGGGGATTTCTGAACAGTAAATTTTCAGTGGCTCTCTTCAACAATAACGCCAGAAGTTAAAATGCTTTAATAACTATCCCGAGATAGACGTCTCTATTCGCCTAGCTAGTAAAAGAGCAACAAAAAGCGACTGGACCTACTAGTGCAGGAGTTGATGTACTTTCGGCAACCAAGATACAAGTTTCAAAGTTCAACTGAATCTTTTAGCCTACGGTTGCGTGGTGGAGGAATCAAGTAAAGATGGTATCAGGCGTGTGTTATACTCAACATCTGATGGAGCATCTAAACAGCGAGGTTTGTCGCTAATAGCTCGTTTGTTGCCTTAGTTTAAATTAGATAAAATAAAAAAAATATTTTCGTGTCTTGCATGTATTATGCATATATGTATGAGAATGTGTTGGTGATAGTGTAAGTGAATCCCAGAACTTAACGATATCTATTTGAAAAACGTCTTGTGTATGGAGTTCCGCATGGATATATTTATTTATATGTTTTCAAACAAGATGTCACAATGTACTTTTATACACACATAAACGATGCTAACTTTATTTATAGAGCTATAAGAACATAATATACTAAAGAAATGAAGATATTAAGGATAATAAAACTCCCAATGGCTTTTTATTAGTAATGCAATGAAATATTACTAATACTTCATTCTTGCTTATTAACTAAATTGCCAATCAGGTGATAAGCAGACGAATTTCAAACATCCACTTTCTCTCTCGAATATAAAAATTTATTCTTTGTATTATGGTCAAGGTTGTTTAGTGGTGATTGGGGAGAGCACGCGGCTAGTATTATTTTTGATTGTCGTGCTTTCGAGTCCTGGTAAAGTCCTACGGTATAGTGGGGGTGTGCAAGTTAAATCTGGTCGAGGTACCAAGTCCTCCCTTTGGCGTAGTGTGGAAGTTTGGAGTGGGAGGATTCAGATCAGATGTCGTCCTCATTTCTTCACCGGGGTTCAAAATTATGAGGACCATCAACAATATCTCCTGTGTTACTTCTAAGGGAGACATTAATATACATTCGACCATTTGATTCGGTTAAGAACATATTTTACTTATATTGGCTATTCTTTCCAATAAGCTGATCTTCGTTGATTCCCCCTCCCCCCCCATAATTGAACAGCTGTAAGCACTCCAAAATATCAGTAATTTATTTCAAGAAAAAAGTTACAGCAAACTAACAAAATGAAGCTAGGTACAAATCATGTTTGTATGTTTTTAGTGAATTTCTTTACAATTAATTCTAATAATCTGCCTGTGTAATCCTTTGGTATCATTTAAGCTTCCAATTTATTCTTATTCTTTGTAAATGATTATGTATGTGAATTCCAGGACTCTAAGCCGTTTATCATGCTTAACCTGTAATACATCCAGAGAATCCTGAAATGACATACATTACTTATTATATCTACTTTATTTTAAGTCAGTATATTACTACAACCGCCTGTAAAATTTCCGAGAAACAAAAAGAAGTAAATTCAAATTGTATACATATTCAGTGGCTCAATAAAGAAGTCGGACATTATGTCATTACTTTTAATCATTTAAAAATATATAGTCGAAAAATAAAATATAATTTTTCTTAAGTATATATTTTATTAAAATGAGTTCTCTACTAATTTTTTTGGTAAAAAAATAAAATGTGATTTCAGTTGAAAAAAAAAAAAAAAGAAAAGAAAAGGCAAAAAAAATAATAATAAAAAAAGTCAGTCAAAAAAGAACTCTAATAGGTGTCGATATTGTCTTTTTTATAGGCAATTCAATGTGAGATTTCGCACCTTGGCATTATTTGTCTACTTAAAATTTTAAATTTCGCATTTTAAGTTATGTTTTTATTCATCGTTGGGAGTTGAGAAAAATAAGTAGCTTCAAATGGGAAGGCAAAGATGACAATAGATGACAAAAACTCGTTTTAAAGTACCATAAAGAAGGAAAATCGATTCGAAAAATCAGCGAAGATGTAAATAGATTTAATTCTACAGTTTTTCATATAATTAAACGATTCGGAATTTCAAAATCAATTGAAAATAAGCACAAATCTGGAAGACTAAAAACGTTTTCGAACAAAGAGAAATGATGGATTGTAAGACAATCCAGTTTAAATCCTAAATTTAGTGTTCTTAGGTTAACCAATGTGTGAAGTGTCACAATATCGTCATAAAACTGTTAGTCCAGAAACAATAAAACTGATTTTAACTAGAAGCAATTTATATGAAAGATTAGCCCGTAAAAAGCACATGTATAAATAAATTCAACAGATCGAAATGAATGAAGTTTACAAAAACTTATAAATGTAAAAAAAATTTTCCTTTAGCACAATGGTTTTAATTGCTGATGAATGTAAATTTAATTTGTTTTTCTCAGATGGTCAGAGTTAGTTTAGTTTTTATTAACGTCGCACTAGAAGCAACACTAGGGCTATTGGCAATGGACCTCGTAATTTTGAACCACGATTAAGTGACGAGGACGACACCTGAGCTGGCACCCCCCTCTCCTAACATCCACTCCACGCCAACGGGAGGACTTTGGGACCGGAGCAGATTTAACGTGCATCAGCCCCTGCTACACGGTGGGTCTTTGGCGGCCAAGGATCGAACCCGCGACTGAACGAAAACCGCCGGCCGCGAGCCCACGACCTTGACCACTAGGCTACCGCGGCTCGGATGGTCAGTGTTATATATGGTGAAAACCAAATCAGAAACTTCAAGAGCAAAATTAAAGAGCTATTGTAAAGTCTGGTGGCGGTTCTATCATGTTTAGGGCTGCATGTCTGTCAGTGGTCCAGGAAAATTTCATATAATTGATGGCATAACAGACCACACAAAGTATGGAACCATTATGAAAGAATATTTGCCACAACTCCTGGAGCAATTGGGGATTAAGGAGGCTTTTCAGTTATTATCAAGACTATAATCCATAACATACATCAAATATTCTACGCTTGTGGCTTTTGTATAAATTCCCACATCTGTTAGAAACACCTCCGAAATCACTTGACCTAAGTGTGATTGAAAATTTAAGGGCATATTTAGAAAACAAATTAAAAAACACACTATAAAGACAAAAATTTACTTTAAAAATGTGCTCTAATTTGAATGGTTTAAAATTGATCCAAATTTTTGTAAAAAGCTTGTAGGGTCAATGCCTAAAAGACACAGTCCTAATAAAACATAAAGGAATACCAACAAAATGTTAAGTGTTTTTATATTTATTATTATTTTTTAAACTCTAAGTGTCCAATTTCTTTTTTGAATTTATTTAGTTTATATATTTTCAATGAATGAATTTACTTTTGCAATTATTTTTATCATGTTGATTGTAAATAAAACTTATCGTGATTTTTCAATATATTTAGTTTTGCTATATTACGTATTTTTAAGCATTGAAATATAGGCTGAACTGTGGGAAAACCATTGTCCAACTTCTTCATTGAGCCACTGTATATATATAGATCAACATTTTTAGCCAGTCAAGATGATTGGTCCTGGTTTATTTAACTACACTATATGCATACCTCGAAAGAATAAAAATAGTGGATTTGGTTTGGTTTGTGTGTGCATGTTTTTAACATCGGCCTAGAAGCAACACGAGGGCTGTTGGCAACTTATCTCGTAATTTTCAACTTAGATCAAGTGACAAAGACGATGCCTGAGCAGGCAACCCATCTCCTAACTTCCACACTACACCATCCGAAGGACTTTGGGCTCAGCCATATTTCGTGCTTTAGCCCCGGCTACATGGTGGATCTTTGATGGCAACAAGGCTCGAATCCATGACTCGACGAAAACCGCCTGCCGTGAATCCTCGATCATGACCACTAGGCTTCCGAGGCCAAAAAAGAAAGAGTGAGAGGAAAGAAATTTGATAAATATAATAGTTTACCAATTTTATTAAGAGTTACCAAATGACAGGCAAATTAGATCATTAAAATTTATTATTTTTCAAAAGAAATGCGAATTATCGTAATTTTGACTGGTCTCTTCAAATTAGTGTTAATACACTCTCAAATTTTAAAGTTTTTAGTTACAAGTTATTTTGTTGCTTTCAGTACAGTTATTTAAATATATGTAAAAAAAAACATAAGTAATTTTGGATTCTGCTCAGAACTGCGTGTGGGATTTTGGAAATGGGGAAATAAATAATAATCATGCGATATTTTACCCTCCCTAATCTAGAAATTTATAATTATTTTTAAATAAGGGTCTTTATATAATGATCAAAATGAGACGCACAAAAAGTGTTCACACGCATTTTAATTTATTTTTAATAAATAATCGTTGATTGTTTGTTTGAATGGCTTATGGGATTTGGAGCAACAAAGGCCGAACCGTTAATAAACTGCAAAATAATAATAGAATTATTGTGTTCTCTTTTTGATTTAGTGATTGGGCTATATGAGATATTGAGCAATAAAGAGAGGTCATCATTCTACCTTCTTCACTGTTAGATTATTGAACGTTTTCAGACTGGTTTTTCTTCCTGACATCAGATCCTACATCCAATGCGTCACATAATTTTGAACCTAGGTCAGATGACGAAGTCGACATAAATGCTGGAACCCAACTCTCTACATCTAAGTTATTGAGCATCAAAGAATTTAACGTACATTGGCCTTTTATAAGTGGAGCTTTTAGTGGAGACAGGATTCGAACACGTAGTTGGAAAGAAACATTATCGATCCATGAGTTCACTGTTATGACCATTATTCAATCTATATAAATTACATGCTATCTTTAATATATAATTATTGATCACGGTCCAAGTTAAAATTAACTCTAACTGTTGGACAGAATGAAATTGTGATTGTTTTTTATCGACGTTCTGAGAAGCAACACTAGGGCTATTGATGACGAACTTCATAATTTTGTACCTCGGTCAAGTCAAGAAGACGATATCTGAGCTGTCACTTCCCTATTCAAACGTCCATCCCACCCCAACGGAGGATTTGGAACCTCGAACAGATTCAACGCGCATCAGTTCCGCTACACGGAGGGACTTAGTGGGATTTGGACTATAACACATGACTCCACAGATGCAACGCCGATTGCGAGTCTGCAACCATGACCCCTAGGCCTCAGCAGCCTCTTGTAGGACAATAAACATTATTTAATTTTTTATGGAAATTTTTCAGTCACACTTCCGGTTTAAATCACATTTTGAAATTTATTGAGGTTCCCGAACAGTTCCAATGATCTCTGAACACATTAATGAACCATCGAATTTGGACTCTAACACATGACTCCACGGATACAACGCCGTTTGCGAGTCTGCGACCCTGACCCCTAGGCCACAGCAACCACTTGTAGGATATTAAACATTACTTAATTTTTTGTGGAACTTTTTCAGTCACACTTCCGGTTCAAATCACATTTTGAAATTTATTGAGGTTCCCGAATAGTTCTAAAGTGTACTGAAAATATTAATAACCTGTCGAATTTGGCGAAATTTCTCTAATTTTTATGAATTTGTAGGTTCTGCAATATCTGCGTTATTTCATATATACGTTTGCATACATACGTGGAGAGGGAGTATCGTAAAGTTTTTATTATTGCTAAAAAATAACCAATTTATCTAGGTAGAATTTATATAATTGATTATTAATTAATTGATCCTCATATTCATAGTGTTTTAAAGGTACTTGTTTAATATAGCGGTACCCATTAAATTACGATTACGCCAAGCCTTCGCCAAACTCGTAAAGCCTATCTTTTGATACAACCTACTTGGCGATATTTCTTAGTCGCTTGGCGATTAATCATCGGGCGTCACTATAACAGACAAGTGCCGTTTTAAATTAGATTTATTAATGTTGATTTGCTTGGTTTCAAGAAGCCGTAGATGGAAGTAATTTTCAGTATCGTAAAATTTTAGTTACTATCTTGAGATATTGCTAAGTTTAAATTTTTGCAAAAAAATAATCTCTCGAGATTGAAATTTAATTTTTATTCATTATCCTTCAGACTTACGTACATAATCACCATCCATAGTCATATATTTTTCCCAGAGTTTCTTGACGTTTTGAAGTGTAGAAATCAGCAGACTGGATTCTCTAATCCATAATTCGGATTACTTAAATCTACGACTTCCTGGAACCGAATAAATCAACGTTAATAGCTGTAATTTACAATATTATGTACATAGGGAACAATTAATATTCAGAATAAATTTTATCCAGATAACTCAGTCATTTATTTGTAATAATCAAACCTTACGATACACATGAGAATAAATTAGTACTTTCCATCGAACCTTCCTCAAAAAATTGGATCATTAATGCAAAAAATTTTGTAATTGAATTTGAAATGCCTTAAAGATTCTTTCACTTCTTTTCATCGAGGGTTATTCCAATTTAGTTTCTTTTGTGAGACTGGAAATGACCTACGTTTCATCGATCACCTCCAGAACCATCTGTTTCTTGAGCCCTTTAAATGATGGTCGGTGATTGTGGTGAGCACGTTGTATGCACTTTGCATGGAAATTTCCTAATCAGTGAGTCTACTCCCTCCTGAAACACTCCCTTACACCCTTCTCGTAAGAAGATTCTTTTTCTAAGCTAAAAGTTTATGTGTAGAAAGGTTCGAAGTGCAATAGACTTCAAGTTTTCCTTCTTTTTCCCCCCTTCTAAGTTCTTCCATTTACTACTTCAGCGTAGTTGGTAGAAACAATACGCAACAAAGCAAGAATCGTTGAATATGATAAACAGTGTCTCCCAAAATTAAGCATACACTTTCCTTTTTCGACATTAAGAGTATAAAAAAGTAATACTGAATATTTATATTAAATTGATATATATCTAAGTGACAAAATACATTTTTAGAAATGTACTAGACGAGAAAACGAGTATGAAACCCTTTTAATAAATTAATTATATAATTTTTAAGCAGAAACTACAACATATTAAGTCCCAAAATTGAGCATACACCTGGTATAACTTTTAAATAAAAACATAAAAGGACAAAATAATATTTGGTTGCACACCTTTTCGAATTAATGATGGCTTTCAGACGGCGTGGCATCAATTTAATCAGAATTCGGGGTGTTTCACTTTTGATTTTAAATTCTCTTGATTGATTCTTTTAAAATAGTCTTTAAATTGTCTTTACTCGTGATATGGAGCTCTTAGACAAATTTTTCTAACTGTAACCATAAATTTTCAACAATGTTGAGATCAGGTGGTTGTGGTGGAGTGTGCAACTGCGTTCTACATTTGTACTACAGCCACCATTGTGTAATTTTAGCTCTATGCTTAGAATAATTTTCATGTTGAAAAATGAAACTTGTTTCTAAACCCAACTTTTCAGCACTTTGCTTGAAATTATTTTTCAGAATGTTCAAGAACTGAATTTTGTCCAAGATTCCATCATAAACACTAAATTTCCCACACCATTAGCTGACATACTGCCCTATACCAGACAGTAGAAATAGTATTTTCAGAAAGCAACTCACTGTTAAACTTCCACCAAACATATAACATCGCCTATCACTTCCAAAAACATTAAATTTACTCTTACCACTAAATATAACTTGATTCCAGAAGTTTGGAGACCTTGAAACATAATTTTCAGCAAATGAAAGTTTTTATCCTGGTTTCGTTTAGAAATGAAAAGTTTTTTTCTGGCCACACGACCAGTAAAGCCTGCTTTCCTGAGTAATCTTCTAATTGATTCTACAGAAACGGGACTTTGTATTGTAGAAGAATTGGTTGCAGCTCTTTTTAGAGCTCTCACCTTTGGAGTTTCGGTCACTTTTCGTAGGACTCTCTTACTTGTTCTGTCATCTAAGATCTCTCTCCTTTTGTCTTCTTTCGGGAATATGTTTAACGTGTTCCAACTCTTTTTACTTTTTGATGATTTTTGAATACATCCGTGACTTCGCTGAACTACTTTTGCATTTTTTTCCTAAGAGATTTACCTTCCTCAGCCATTTTAACGAACAACTCTTTAACTTGAGCTGCTATTTCCATTTTGGAACCCATTTTGAAAATTAAAAATTAATATTTTTGAAAAAACTTATACATTAAGATCTAAATCTAACATCAGTATGAAACGTACAAAATTTAGTAAAATAGTAGTAGCTAATTTATCAGGTTGTGATCACTTTCTGCAAAGTGTATACTTAATTTTGGGACATCAATTCGTGTCATTTAGTCAGAGAAAGCAAATAATTTTATTATTATATTAACTTCATGTTTATTTTTGGGATAAATATCTTATTTAAGAAGTGATTTATCATTCGTAATTAAAACAAATCTTTACATAAAACTTTTTACCATATGTTTGTGTTTTCAAAGTGAAGAAAGAAGAGTATACTAAATTTTGGGAGCTTCTGTATTAAAGGATGCCTTTTTTGATATAAGTAATACAATGAGTATAGAAAGCATTCGTACAAGTGCGTTTTTTATGAAAAAGAAGTCATGGTTTTAGAATGCTAATTAATATAAAATTCTTAAATACATCCAATAACATATCGTTTTACAAATATGATTTTGGTGTAAAAACTGAATAAAAAGATTGGTTTGTTTTCCAAATATACAATAAAAATTAAAGCATACATATTTTGAAGTGTATAAAATGCATTCGTGGACTAAAACTAATATATATTTTGTAAAAGTTTAAGGATTTGATCCATGAAATCTTTGTTGGTATCATCCACGGTAGCTTAGTGGTCACTGTTGCGGACTCGAGTGAGTGATGATATTTTAATAGACCAATAACCAGATGTGGCCTTACTGTGCCAAACAAGGTAAAGCTGGGAGCTAGACGTTTGAAAAAAATGAAAAATGATAAAAACTGGTTAAGAGACAAGAAAAGGGTCGAAAATAGAGAAGGATTGATTGGATATCCCGGGGACGCATCACCATGTTTACCAAATACGGTAAACCTTATGGGAAAGAAAATGATCCCAATGATGCCCAGGGATCATGATGCCGGTATCTTCCTAAAGAAGTAAAGCTTCTGAGTTCTCCCAACCTGGAGGACCATTCCTTTGATATAATTCCCAAAGGCAGGGTGTCCGGCTATATACCCCTAAACACTAAGTACCCATTATAGTCGCTTCTTGCGACATGCATGAGCTGCAGTGGTTTTCTTCTTTAACACCCGGTCACCACACGGGTGAGTAGCGGACTCGAGCCGGCTCTATTTTCATCGAGTCGTGGGTTCAAGACCTGAGGCCACTTAAAACCCACCGTGTAATGGGACTGATGTACGCTAAATCTGTCGATGTCCCAAGTCTTTCAATTGGCATTTTGCGGAATTATGGAGATGGAGGGTCAACTCAGGTGATGTCCTTGTTACATTTGACTGCGGTTAAAAATTACGAAGTCCGTTGCCAATAGCTCACGTGTTACCTCTAAGATCAACATTAAGCAAATCAATCAATCAAAATTCATCATACTGGATACTTAACTGAGCTGTTAATAATACATGTAGTGGCCGCGGTAGCTTAGTGGATAAGGCAGCGGATTCGGGGCCGATGGTTTTCGTCGAGTCATAGGTTCGAGCCTGATCCCACTAATAATCGGCCGTGTAGCCGGGGCTAATGGAATCTGTTGGGCCCCAAAGTCCTTCCGTTGGCGTGGCATGGAAGTTAGGAAAGTGGTTTTGCTGGAGAAGCCAGCTGAAGTGACGTCCTCGTCACTTGGCCGAGGTGCAAAATTACGAGGTCCGTCGCCAATAGCCCTTGTTTCTCCTAGTGTGACGTTAATTAAAACCAAAACAAAAAATACATGTATTGATATATTTATACTTCATTTTCGAAAATGTCCTGTCACATTGGCAAGTACTCTCAAATGCAGATATAAATTCCTGAGCCTATGTTTTTAAATGGCCATATTTATCTTCCAAAAGATATTTAGGAAATTATATTACATCTGTTTCTTTAACTAATATTATTAGCGTATCGTTATTTTGTAGGTCATTCGATTCCAGTTGAAGGTAGCTGATGTGTCGTCCTCGTCACTTGACCGAGCTTCAAAATCACCAGGTCCGTCACCAACAGCCCTCGTGTTGCTTCTAGTGAAACCAAAGCCAAATCCAGTTGAAGGTCTCACGGAAGCTTCTCAATTGGAGGGAATACGAAATATGGAAAAATCGGTACAAAAATCGGTGTTATAAATTTTTTTAAATAATTTTTTCATGTAAGAACAAAATTATTTTATGGTTCATAATTTTCAGAACCCTGTTATAGATTTACATAAATACTACAATAGAAATCCTGTTTTTTTTTTTTTTTTTTTTTTTTTTTTTTAAGAACTTTGTCCATTAAGGGATTTTTTTTTTCAAATGATAGTTAATGTATTCCTCTAAAAACAGGGTTTAATAAAGGAATGCTCCCTAAAATTTAAGGCAATTTAAATAATTTTTTCACTCTTGATTAGGATATCGATACCTTTATGTTTTTTTTATGTTTAATCACTTAAACAGTTTTGCCCAAATACCGTTCGGATGCTGCGAAAGGAGACTTTCCTGATTTGTCCGTACACCGCTTGGGCAGCTACTATTCCCTACTGATTTGCCCGATTTTTTAAAATTTATTTTGCGTTTACTTATTTGCATTGTTTCTAATAGATGTCTCTAGTAGTCACTTGAAAACGCGTTTGCGAAACAAATGTATATTGGTTTTAAAGATTTTTGTTGACGTGGATAAAGGTTTAATTTTATTTGAAAATGCTCAAAGTAAATGTTATTTTGCAGATAATATTTCTTTTCAATTTTGTGTTAAAATAATAAATGAAATGTTTTTGCATAACGAAAAAAAAAAAAAAAAAACTGAAACTACCAAGGTAGTGTTTTGTATGTTTCTTAAGAAACAGCGGAAGAAAATAGGTGAGAAAATAAAGTGATATTTTGTCCTTATTGGTACATAGAACTCTGCATATATCCTTATTTTATTTAAATTTTAAGAAAATGCGAGCTTTTTTCAGACATCTATTTCTGCAAGGCGTTTTTTTTCTGACAAAAATCCAACTTAAAGTGAAAATACTATTTTTTTCATTATAATTAAAAAAATGATAATAAATTAATAAATTTAACACTTGTAACAGTCTTGACTACTAATTAGATTACAAAACCGTTTATACAAATGCGCTTATTTCTGGACACAATATGGTAGAAAAAAGAAGCCATTAAGTTGTCAAAAATATGAATAATAATTTCATAAATATTTGAGAAGAACGATAGTACTAAAGGGTTTGGAATTTGCGAGTAACTTCAATGTAAATGATTTCAAGATGGAAAAGTGACTAGATTACTATAATAAGAAAATTTTCTATCTCTCAAACACCTAAATGTAATCTATGGCAAAAGGTATCATCTTGATACCGTCAAAGGCCTGGATATCATCCATATATCATTATCGGCACAATCTCTCCACGATATCTATCATTCGTATAATTTGTATCTTCACTTCCAAACGATATTTTTTTCACATCTTAGATCCTTCCCAAAAAAATCAATCAATCACATTGAACATCCTATCCGAGCCTTAAAAATTAAATTTCCAAATCATCCATTTATAATAAGAAGCGAAATAAATAATAAAAAAAAATCACGATTGACAGAAAAAATTCAATATATCGGACATAGAGGAAGGAGGAAAAAAAAGACGATAAAAATTACTACCAAACGTCCATATTTCACATTACTCGCTTTTCGGATGAAAAGGGCAAAAAAATGGAGGATTGGAAACCGCAGATTTTCTGGGAAAAATCATTCTCCAAAATTTATCAAATCATTCGTCGGATTGAAAGTGAAAAAAAATAAATAAAAGGAAAAAAGATCTAAAAGATCGAAGCCCGCAATATAGAAAAGATTCCCACTATAGCCTAGCAATCGTCTGATCCATCTAGAACGACGATATCATCTGACTTGTGGAAGAACGATCAGTCAACTGGTTTCAACCCCTTTTTGAAAAAGTGGAAAATGATAATCTGGCCTCAAAAGAAGAAGAAGAAGAAGAAGCGAAACTCCTGTTTCGATTCACTTTTATACGTTTTATTCCGTGTATTTCACTCGATGTAGAACGGCATATGCAGATAAAGTGATGGTTTGAAACTCAGACAAGTAACATGATGTATAGGGTTCTATGAATAATGTTTTCGGCTTGAAAACTCTTTGGGAAGTGCAGTGGATTTCGGGATTCTGTTCCGTTTTTCTTGCCGATGTGCTCCTGGGGTCGGGAGTGGTTTTACTGGTTGGAGAGGACGAACTGAATCGGATGGAGAAAACGACCCCCGATATATGCTGAAAATGACTCAAGTACATGAAACTAATTATCAGTTAACTGAATTTAATTTAAGTTTGCCTGGAAACTGGATTCTTGATCAAGTTCCATTGAGTTCTTAAGGAAATATTAATAATGTGACCATTTATTTCCCCCCTTAATACGGAACAAGTGCTAACTTTTAGATAATAGAAGTCTATTCAAGAAAATACATATTTATTTAGCTTTTATTAACTACCGAAAAGAAAGGAATGAAATCATGAAAATTATTAGTAATGGATTTTCTTCCACTCACATTGTATGTCTGGGTCAAAACTTTAAAAGTTTTTTTCCTCACATTTTAAAGCACTCATTTGAGTTGAAATTTTCTATACACGATTTTTTTTGGATGACAATATGACAATTTAATTATAATTAATAAAAATTAATTGATTAAAACTAATTGTTTAAAGAATTACGTTTTACACCAAGTTTTTCGCCAAGTCACCAAATGGTCACCAAATCCGTCGCCAAGGTGAATGGGTCATCGCTTAAACTCTCTTTTGTTAACTGGTGATATCTCTATCAATCTATCTTTTCTTTAAAAGAAAAGCGTTGTAGGGAAACATCAACTGATGTTCGTAGCATTGCTCCCTATCATCAAGACAGGCGAATATTACTGAAAATGAATGTTGCTAACGGGCGAATGTTACTTACAATTTAAGGTATAAAAATTGCATTACGCAAAGTGTTAAGTTTGAAAGAAAACCCATGTTTAAAAAACTCGTTTTTTACCAGTGTATTACTTAAGAGTAATCTTTATATATTTCTGAATGAACAAATTTACTTAGAAATACTATATTTGATACTGATTTCAAATAAGACTGCAATCTTGAAAGGATTTCGTAAAATTCACTTAAGTAATTAATAGCTTTAAGAGCTGAATAGAACAGTTTTTTTTTCATTCAGCTACAACGCTACAACTTATTCATGTGAGAAAAGAACTTCTTTCTAGAGGTGTATTAGGTTTTTTTTTTTTTTTTTAATTATTACAGTGGGTTACTCTCTTTTTGAAAACTGGACATTGAGTATCATGAATTTATGCTCGGGAAAAACAGGACAGGCTACATAAATTCATTTTTCGTTTAATTTCCATCTATTTCTTATTTTTTTTTGACCATATTAATTAAGAGCTTTCCTTTTTAAATTTATTTTCTTAAGAGTAGTAGGTTTATTTTTCAATAATTTTCTCTCGTGTTTTTACTGCCATAGCTCTCGAAAGGTACATTACAAGATTATTATTCTTGCACCAACTGAGACATTCAAGTTGTTTTCAGCAAACTGAAGATCTCTTCAAATTTATTGAAGAATTCGTTCTTTTCTGAAGATTATTTTATGCATATTTCGAGAACGTAAATTAAATAGCTGATTTTTGTGGAGAATTTCAGAAAATAGAGCTGAAAAGTATCCACTCTGATTTTTAAAGGGTTCCATCCGAAATTCAGGGGATCCAAACAACATGATATTCATACTGTATATGGGATGAACGTTTAGCCTTTATTTATAAAAAAAAAAAAACCCTGAAAAAGTTTTAATTATTGGAATTTATGCGAACTTTTATTTACACAACCGTTATCGAGTTTAATTTTTATTTTCCAATCCACGACGAATACTAAAAGCATATTACATTACATGACGTCTCGGTCTATGCTGATAGTTTATTTTTCTCCAAAAAAGTTTTCGGGATTGCTTTGTTTATTTATTCGCATTAAAAATTGTACTAAAATATTTTCACAAATTTTTTATCGAGTTTTATGTTACATTTCAACATTTGCGTGTAACAGGTACTCCAACGATATTAAATAAAGGTAAAATCAAAAATAAGAAAATAGAAGCTACAAATTTGAATTAGATATAATTAATAACTTTTAATAATAACATGCAAATAATTAAGCATTTTGTGATAAATTAGTTAGTAAAATAAAAACATTGAAAATAAATTTATCTTTTTAAAATTAAATACATGTCGTGATTTGATGATTCCGATTGTGTTGCACAAGAACAATAAAACGATCTATTTGCGATGACTTGAGTCTTTTTAGTAACATAGCACTTCGAAGCAATAGGAGGGCAATTGGCAATGGACCTCGTAAATTTGAACCTTAGTCAAATGACGAAGACAACACCAGATCTGGCACCCCACTCTGCAAATTTACACCATTAATTATGATCACTTGAAAACTACACAAACAATCCTCACTATTCCATACGACGATCTCCAATTGGATTGAGTGAATGTGAAGTGACAACAACGCTAGAATTTAAAAACGCCTTACTTAACTAGCCAGATGAGACCTCTTCTCAGCCTAGTTGGTTAGAGCGCAACAAAATGCCGGTCAAATTGGACGAAACATTGGGGGATATTATTCTACCCCAAGCGCTGTGGAGGGGGAGAGAGTGAGTAGACCTTGATAACCGCTGCTGTTTCGAACCCTGGACCAGTGGAACCAAAGAAGGCGCTCCAACCAACCAGGCTGAAAAGACGTCTCATCTGGCTAGTCAAGTTTGGTGTTTTAACTTCTGGATCTGCTGTAGCAGAGAGTCGTCGCATACTCTTCTTCAGTATCATCGTCCAGTATCATCATGGTGATGCGAAGAGAAACATTGGTTTGTACAGAAAATTGCTTTTATTTCTTTATTTTTTTTTATTTTTTCAGCCATTACTGCAATAGCTATGCAACCCCTCTCTAATGAATTGAGTTTTGCTTGGGACGGTTTCCATTTTTGAATCGTCAGCCGTCACGTGTTGAGTGGCTGCTCTAGTCGACACTTGCACCAGAGCTGGAATAGACTCTCTTCTACAACAACGCTAGAAGTTAAAACGCCTTACTTAACTAGCCAGATGAGACATCTTTTCAGCCTAGTTAGTTGAGGCACAGCAAAAAGCGACCGGTCAACTTTCCTTCGGACCCACTGGACCAGGGTTCTAAACAGTAGCGACACTCAAGGTCGCCAACAAACACTCTCTCCCCTCCACTGGGTTGAATAACATCCCCCCGATACCTCGGAAGAAATGTCCAACGCCGGAAGTGTTTATTAACGTTGCACCTAGAGGCAACACGAGGGCTATTGGCGGCAGACCTTGTAATTTTGAACCTCGGTCAAGTGACGAGGATGACTCCTTAGATGCCACCACACTCTACAAGTTTTGCCTCTATACCAACATCAGACATGGTTCCTTAAAATATTTAACATGTATCTGAGGCTTAAAACGTACAAAGAGGTTTAAGATTACGTAATCCGTCACCAATAGACTTCCTACGTGCCGCACTAATAAACAATCCATCAGCTCATTCGAATTATAAAAGTTATTCATTTATTCATTTTTTTTACTGCGCTAAAACAAATTTTAATAAAAGAGACATTTTCGTAATAAGACATTAGCCTTTCTCTTTCAAGTTAAAAAGAGGAGTAAAGAAATGAGGAAAACAAAAATATCGTAAATAAGAAAACACTTCAATTAAGTGATTCTAGAATTGAAATACGTACAAAGTCTTTTAAAATTCGTTTTCATTTTCGCTAATTGAAAGAAATTCGTTTTACGAACAAAAACAAAATTGATGTAGTACCTAAAGTTAATATACAATAAAAATTCACTATTTACTTATACGATATGTAATAATTAAAGTAATCATAAATGTATTTCATACCATTATTTCATGTTAAGAATTCCTTATTTATATTTCTATAACTTCATTTTGAAAGTTTCCCCCCTTAAATTATATTAATCACCTATTGTTATTAATACTAGTTTTTCCATTTTTGCAAAAATAAAAAAGGATTTTAAACTTTTAGCTTCGTTAAAAAATTTTGTTACTTAGCCTTTTAAATAATCAGAAAAAAAGAGTATTCACAGGTTTGAACAAATAGCCTTGAACAGTTAAATGTTATTTAATTTTCATTTCCTTAATATGCTGAGAGTATTTTTTTTTAAATAAAAAGTGTTTAATATTATGTATTTTTTCGAATTTATGCAGAAAAAAATGTTTTTTTTTTTTTAAATATTTATAAATATAATCTTGATTGATTGCATAGGAATAAAAAGACATTTTTGTTAAGTTTATAAAACTGAAAAGATTTGTTCTATTTTTAGCTGTCTAAATAGTTTCTTGTTTAAAAACAAACTGTTTGTTGAAATGAGGTAAATTTAAAATTCTTTATATATATAAATTATTAATATTTTTTGAGATATCATTAATATATTTTAAATAAATGTTTCATATTGTAACATGTGTGCCCCTAGTAATATATATATATATATATATATATATATATATATATATATATAATATAAAGAGTAACCTTAGTAAATAATATCTTAAGCATTTGCTTGAAAATTCTTCAGTATAGGTTTGATAAACTCAGATATATCTTTACATAATACCGGTAACATCCATCTTTATTGATAGCAAAAATAACTATCATCTTACTATAACGTATGACGAATAACATGAAAAAAGTATTAAAATAATAGTTGTTTTGTTGTTAATACTACTTTATGTTTTTAGCATTAGGAAAGGAAGGTTCTGTCGGTTTCTGAAGTAAAAAAAAAAAATGGTACTTTTTTTCTCTCATACATTTAACAATACTTATTGCACAACAGAATTTCCGTTGTTACTAAAGGATTACTTTATAAATATTCCAGACGAAAGCTACGTGAGTTACGTGAGAAAAATTTGCTTAATCAAATCATTCTATGCACCTCTCTTCTTGCACGGAACTAAAACGAATTTGATAATAATTGGTGATGAAAAATTGCAAGAACCATCTAGTAAAAAATTGGTGTGTGTGTGGTTGTTTATTAACGTCGCTATAAGACACAATACGAGGGGTATAGGCGACGGATCTCGTAATTTTGAAACTTGGTCAAATGAAGAAGTAGACACCTGAGCTGGAACTTTAATCTCTAAATCTCCCACCACTCCAACGTAAGGGCTTGGGGCTTCATAAAATGCATTATCCTCGCTACACGGCAGCATCAGAGCTCGAACCCATGACTCGAAGAAGATAACGCCGACCGCCAGTCCTTGACCACGACCACTAGACTACTGAAAGTAGTCTAATGGTGGTCCGATTAAATGAATAAATAGAGAAGTAGTTTGGTTCACGTATGTAAGCGATCCAAACATGTATGAATTTTTTCTTGCCTGCAAAAGCTTTCCATAACTGGCAGACCGTCGATGAGTGAGAAAATGTAAATGAGCACCGTCGGATTTTCCTTTTCGACAAAGAACAGAAAAGCTAGAACAATATTAACACATTAAACATTGTGTAAGGTTCGTGATTCTCAAGGCAAAATAATGTGGGAGATTCAACAGGTCTTCGGAAACGAAGCTTTGATCAAATTTTTCTTTCATTTTGTCAAAAACGAAAATCAGGTTTGTATCTCCAGTAAAATCCCCGTGTTGTGTCAGTAAGGACTAAGAGAACTCGTTTACATTGTTGCAATATTATCGCACATTTAGGGGAAATCAAAGTTAGATCTTATGACAATGCGGCAGTTATGGTCGCAGTATTCTAGAGATATGGTCACGAACTCGCCGCCAATGTTGTACCATCAAATCGGGGGTCGAGTCCTGATGCCACATAAGACCCGCTGATACACTTTAATCTGTTGAGGCTCTAAGTTTCCCCTTAGGCGAGATGACATTTGAATAGAAGGGTGTCAGCTCAGATGCAGTCCTCGTCACTTGACGGGGCTCAAAATTAAGAGGTGCATCACCAATATCTCTCATGATATATCTAAGTGTGACATTAATAATCATTCAGTGAATCAAAAGGCTATTAGTAGACAACTTTTGACGTGTTCAAATGTAATACAATATACTATCGGCGCTGAACGTTTGCTCCGATGCATCAGGGGATGTTCTTCTACCCCGTGTAGGGGGAAAGAGTTGTGGGTGACCTTGATGCGACAACATTGTTTCGAACCTTGGTTCGTTAAGTAAGGCGGTTTAACTTCTTACGCAGTTGTAGAAGAGAGTCGCCACATACTCCCCCTCCAGTATCATCGTGATGATGCGATGAGAAACATTGGTTTGTACAGAAGATTGTTTTCATTTCTTTTCAGCCATTACTGCAATTGATATATATCCCCTTCCTGTTGAATTGAGTTTTGCTTGGGACAGTTTCCTTTTGAGTCATCAGCTGTCTCG
The DNA here is from genome assembly GCA_019974015.1 of Nephila pilipes. Classification (NCBI taxonomy): domain Eukaryota; kingdom Metazoa; phylum Arthropoda; class Arachnida; order Araneae; family Nephilidae; genus Nephila; species Nephila pilipes. The sequence continues at coordinate 40,853 of BMAW01129302.1, read as the reverse complement.
TGTTGAGTGGTGGGTCTTGTCGACGCGTGCGCCAGAGCTGGAATATCACGAGTCGTGATTTTGTGTGCAGTTGTCTTAGTTAGACATACAGGGATAAGTGTTTTGCTTCGGGGTCATATGCAAACAGTAGTTATAGCTGTTCTGCCATCTAGTGTTCAAGTCATGAGTTACCATTTCGGGGAAACATGTTTTCTCTGAAACATCGGGAAGTGTTTTTCAACCCCGTGGAGGGGAAGAGTGTAGTTGGCTACCTTGATACCGCAGCGTTGTTTCGAACCCTGGTTCAGTGGTTCCGAAGAATGCGCACCTACCAACCAGGCTGAAAAGACGTCTCATCTGTCCAGTTAGCAAGGTATTTTAACTTCTGGCGATGTCGTAGAAAAGAAACTTATTACTGGTATTTTGATTGTTTTCAATGTAATACAATATGCTTTTCAATTTTTAATGTATTATTTTATCCTAAAAATGACCAAAATAACAAAAACAAATTTCTTTATTGACTGGTATGACTTTTCTAAAGAAGTGCACAAAATTTCATAAACTTATCTACCTTATTTATTGAAATATTTAAATTTTCTTTAATCGTAGGCTTAGTCATTCAACTAATCTTCGAAACATTAAACTGCCTTTTTTTTTTATCGGCTTTTGATTTTTCATAACGGTCATGTATTTAAAATTCAAACGCTTTTTATGAAATCAATACAGTTTTGTAATTTTTCTGGTTGTTTTGTGTAATATGTTTGATAATTGTGTGCATAGGATAAAGATTTAGTTAATTTAGTTATTATTCTTAAGAAATCCACAAAATTTGACGTAACTAAAATTTTTTACTATTTTTGTAGCGACCGTTAGAAGCAAGTAAAACTATAGATAACACTAATATATATATATATATATATATATATATATATATATATACACAAACAAACTCATGCATCACATAGCTTTGAAACAATTCTTATAAACAGAGGAAGTAAATGGCATAAAAATTATATTTGTTGCAATAGTAGGAATTTTTAAATAATTGAAAAAAAAGCTGTTTGTTTAAAAATGAAGTTTTATCTTCTTCTGAAATGCATATTTTGCATTTTTAGAATGTAAATGATTTTTATTCATATAATTAATAAAAAAAATTCTAACAAGGATTCACTGAAATAAATTCGCACTTTTTTGTAGATTAAGTGTCAAAATATGTTTTATTGGACATATTTATGCGAAATTTTTCAGAGAGAGAGAGAGAGAGAATTATTTTTTCATCTTAAGTAAAATTGAATTTTGATAACTGTATGAAAGCTAAAAAAAGAATTGAAATATGTATTAAAATAGTATCTCATCAGTTAATAATAACATAATTATGATAAAAATATTTAGATTGTTTACTTTGTTTTATTATTTGTTACGATATTTTTAAAGCAATATAGTTTAAAATATGATACCTGGCAATTGAACTGAATTGCTAAATAATGGATAACTTCTACATTGTTTTAAATGTCGATTTAATTTACTGTCTACTTCTTATGGAATTTTTACACCTTTTCTTTTTTAACCATACAGTATACATTATTCAAAATAAAAGAGAAAGAATATATGTAAAATCTTGCTTAAAAATAAGATATTTAATGTAAGTTAACTGTAAAGAATGCTGATCTACATACTTCTCCCCCCCCCCTTGTAAATGGTTCTCGAAAATAATTGTTATCATAATCAATATTGCTCAAAGAAATGTTAGAATATATAAGTGAATTCTATAAAAAAATTTCCTTTATCCATGTATGTTTTTTATTACACATTCTTTCTTACAGTTTTTTTTTCTCTTAAATCTTTTAATAAGCATTTATTTTGAAAGAACAAATTTTAATGCATGAATTATTGAGATTTAAAATTTTTTAAAATTTAAAATAAATAAATTAGTTTTGAAACATTTTGATGATATTTGGATGTATGAAGATACTCTGCGAAAATTTGTTACTCTCTTTTTCATTTGATGACTTTCTCTACAATATTTTCCTTCTTCATGGTGTCCGAGCTTGGATATGATTCAAGCTAACTTTTTCACAGTCAAAAAATAACTCGCAACCGAATTCTTCATAAAAAAAATGTTGCCATCCTGTAAAACAAAAAGAAAGCAATTATTATCACGTATGCAACTGAATAAATTCAACAATAATGATGTAGTATGAGTGTAGAGAAAATAATTTAAGTCGACTAAACTATAAATCAGATTCATAAAGTTGACCTTCTATAAATGGATAGATGTGTTTCATAAACCCAGTTAAGTGGATAAATCTTTTAAGGTCGGATTAGTTTCTGAGATATTGTTAATGGTGAACTGCATAAATTGAATAAGCATCGAATGAATAAATAACCATTAATTTTTACTTTGTGTCTCAAATCTTAAAATATCATTTAAATAATATTTGCTTTCTGGATACCGATTTATTGTTCATCTGTGAATTATTTATTTCCTATCTGTTTCTGCTACATACAATCAAAGTATTTAATGAATAATATGTTATTTTAATTAATCTGATCTTTTGATTAATTTGAATAATAACACTCAGGAAGAAATAGAAATCCATTATTTTTCATGCATATCGGTATAAGAGTATACATCTCTTAAGAGAACATTTTTCAACCAATCAGCAATGGTATATACTTAAAGAGAGAAATATCCGATATTAAATATAATCAATGTTAAAGTAATTTTGGATTAGAGTTGAAAGCTGCCACAAAAAAAAAAAAAAAAAAAAAAAAAAGAAAGAAAGAAAAGGAAGAAAAGAAAGAAAAAAGAAGGGAAAAAAAAAGGCTTACAGAAACGAGAAGCGTAACAAAAAAATGTTTATTGTTTCGTTAAATATAGATCTGATAGACATTAAATTAAGTTTTAATTGAAAACTATCTTTATTTGTGGCATAATTTTTTTATTATGGTTACAAGTTTTCATAGCATAACATTCGATTGATTAAAAATGATAATAATATCTAACCAATAACCATAGTGAAATATAAATTTTTAAATTCTAAAAAGTGAAAATTGTTATTCTATGAAATAGTTTTGAAGGACTGATATTTTATTAAAACATACATGAAATACAATAGACAGATATATTATATTTTAAGCAAAAAAAAAGAAAAAAGAAGAAGAAGAAGAAAATAATTATTTAAATATTTTAATGATTGCAACGGAACAATTTTTTCCTTTATTGAATTACTCAACAAAAGAAACCATACATTTTCTTACAATAATAGATTTTTGTTAAATAAAACTGAACAATTCGTATTTAAAATATTAATAAAAATATCTTGAAAATAAATTAATTCCTTTTCATGAATTTCACTTCCATGCAAAAATTATAAAATCAATCATGTCCAGTGCTTTAATTTAATAACATGATTTCAGTTATTTAATTTTTATAAAAATTTTGGTACAAAACAAATAGGACAGAGCTTTAAAATAGCGTATAAAACGAAAAAGATGAGTTTATCAGAATAAAAAATAAAAATCTTCAAACTGGAATATTTAGTACCGTCTTGCCGCGATAGATGGCAGTGCCTGTTTAAAAACGATCTTTCAGAAAAAATGTCCGTCTATCTTGGTTTATTAGTTCTGAACTATTTTCCTTCTAGCGATGTTATTTTTCCGAATTAAAGTTTCTTTCGATGCTTTCAATTTAGTTAATCAAACTCTTAAACAGATTCATTAGACGGAAAAGGAACTTATTTATATTTTGTTTTCCGGTTTATGCTACGAAACTATTTTTCTTTGGTTCGACGCAACGAAATGGGATTTCTGAAGTTCGTGGAATTTTTAACAAGAATAAACTATTTCTATAAAATAGTTTCTAGAGAAGATAATATTTTTTATCGATTTGATTTATTTTTTTCTTGTTTTTGGAAAGCTACGGAGATTTTCTCTGGATTGTTAATTTGTTGTGAAAGCAACAAGCTACAAAGTATTTGTGTTAGAATAATTTTGGGGGGAGAAGAATAAATAATATTTTATATTACTCAAGTTTTTTTTGTAAGAAGTGTATAGTGGAATGAAATTAGGAGGAAATGCATATGTTTAACTACGAAAATTTACATCACGTGATCACTAACAAAAAAAAACAATTAAAACATTTTCGATTGCTTTGATTAAAACATTAATAAAGGTATAATAGTTTTTCGTGTTACATGGACATAGTATTGCAAAACAAATATTTAAGATTATTTTAAGCAGAAAGTAACATAAATGGTCACGCTTATTTTAAAAAATATATATACATGAAAAATTTATTTTTAGTTAAAATAATGCGTACATATATTTATAATAATTAAAAAAAATATTAAATAATTCCGAGATAAAATTTTTGCAGTCCATTAAGTCTTAAACTGTCATTACATGCCATTTCTTCACCTGCGGGAAAATTATCGAGTTCTTCAATAAATATTTTATTATACACTTCTTTTGCATTTTTTTTTTTTTTTAAATTCATGTATAAAGACCACCTCAAACTTTTTTTATGCCTGCAGAAAACTCAAACTCCTGTTTGGGGGATTCACTCACTCACTTACACACACTCACACATACACACACATAACATGTTTTAGATTAAGGATAATTATTTTCACATTCTAGATATTTTTATACTTCATTTTCTAGAAAAAGGAAAATATCCATGTAAATTTTTAACACTTATTTCTATATTTGTTCCTGAAGTTCAAATTTATCCATAACATTTAATTCAACTTTAATTGCAAATTAAAATTATTTTAAAACCTAAATTAATTAATGATTCTGATTTAATAAAATGCATTAATTATGTGATAATGCCAGATTTAAATAATCTATTAGTTATGAAGATAATATAAATTTGTGTAATTATTTTCTTTCTCCGCTACTGTCAAATGAAATGGTATAAGCAATTCAAGAATTCCGCTTTAACTATAACAAAATTCTTTTTGTCGAACATTTATAATCTGTGTTACGTATATAATCTCTCTCTTATTTTCATTAATAAATATCTCGTATATAAACTTTTCTGCTTTTCAGATAAATAATTTTTTTTTGCATCACTTTTAACCCAGAGGAACTATAATAGTGATTTAAAAAAGTAAAAACACTAATGATAGATAAGTTGTCTTTTTTTGTGAGTTAAAATATTAATTACTCACTTCGTCCTCCTTGTGAACTAAAAGATCAAATAGAGCCTGTTAAAGTACGAAAAGGAAAAAAAAATGACAATATCAGATTATCAGGTTGATTAATAGTTTATTAACATCGCTCTGAAAAGCAACACGTGGGATGATATTGGCAACGAATCTCGTAATTTTGAGCCATAATCAAATTATGTGAACAACACTTCCGTCTTTTAACTTTTACATCTCTTTTATCTGAGAAATTTGAGCCTCGATAGATTTAATTTGCACCAGATGTAGTTACCAGATGCGATATAATAGTGGGAAAAATTTATTATTTTTTTTTTGGCAGAAAGAAAATGACATAATTGAAAATATACAAACATAATTTAATTTGCCTGATTAAATTATTTATTAGGATGATATTCCTTCCGACATTATAGGGTATATTTACGTACATCAAAAATGCGTATTTAAACAATTATTTATATACCTAATCGAGTATATTTTTTTATTAACTAATCAACACAAGTAGTTGCGAAGCTCATAAAATGAACAATAAACACCAAAGCACACTTATAAATTAGATACATGTTGAAAATGCTTTGATCAAAATAGTCACAAATAGAATATTTTTTTAAAAAATGTTATTTTGAAAAAAACAGAGATTACACACCCACATACGAGAGGTAACGAAAAGTTTTAATTATTACTAAGAAGTACCTGAGATAGCTGGATAAAATGTATTCTGAATATTAATTGATTCTTATGTACTAATGTTGTAACTTACAGCTATTAATGTAGATGTAGATTCAAGAAGCCGTAGATTGAAATAACCCGCATTATGGAGAATATTGAGTTCTATCTGTTGAGTTTTATGATGACAGCCTTCGAAAGGACAAGAAACTCTGAAAGAAATGTATAACTCTGGATGATGACTATTTACAGAAGTATGAAAAATAATAAACAAAAAAATAAAAAGTGTGCTTTCCTATCTCGATTATTTGTAGTAATAATTAACTCCTCTCCAATAGTATACTAATTAAAACTTCAACGATACTACGTTTAGTTTAGTTTTTATTAACGTCGCACTAGAAACAACACGAAGACTATTGGCGACGGACCTCGTAATTTTGAACCATGGTCAAGTGACGAACGATACTACGAGATACTTCAATCTACGGCTACATGAAACCAAATACACTAGCACTAACAGCTGTAATTACAACATTATGTACTTAAGTATTAATTAATATACTGTATAAATTTTATCCACATACAAGGCTTGACTATTAAATAACAAGATTGACGCTGTAAAAAATTTTATTTTGAAGTCATACATTTTTACTTATTATCACCTTCAATATATACCCCTCCTCTATCCTTACAATGCTCCATGCGAATCTTCTATTGTTCCAAACAGTGCTGGAGTCTTCTCCTGTCAAATTCAGGACGCTTGCTGATTTCACTTTCACAAATTCACTGGACTCAAATCTTGTTCCTTTTAATGTAACAGATAATATTTTAAAATACCCAGTGTTACCATCCCCAGTTTTAGAGCGCCGTATGACTTCTATGTACCAAAGGAAACACATAGAAGTCGTTTGACGCACTAACACTGGGGATGCTGCATTTGGCTAGAAATCTCTTGGCATACAATGTGGAATGAGCCGGCGCATTGTCTTGGTGAAAACATTTGCCACACGGATTATTTGTGAATTCCTACAGTCTCAGCAATTGCACTAATAATTAACCGAAGGTCAGATCTAACCAGATTACCGATTTCTATGATATTGTCACCTATTTTTGACGTGGGAGGGCGACCCAGGTGAAAATCATCTTCAGCGTCTTCTCGACCATCCTGAAAACGCTTAAACCACTCAAAAACAAGTGCATGGCATAAACATTCATTGCCATACACTTCTTTCAATAAATTATCAATAGCGTTGTTTTCATGTGAAATTTCACAATCCGCTGCTCATTTATCATTTTTCCGGAGAAACAAAAAATAATTATGCAGAGAACAAAGGCTATGTATGTACGGATTTATTTACAGAAACGAGATGCACTGCATTCGGAAGTGAAGGCTTCACGCTAAACAGCTGACGTTTTGCGTTTGCGTGCTTCTCTTGTAGCAGTTATTTAATAGACAGTAGTTAATCTTGTTATTGTAGTAGTTAACAGACTCACGGCGAATATACCTTAGGTTTTTCTTCGTAATAATTAAAAATTTGGGATAACCTTACATATGAAATTTTTTTTAGTTGACAATGAAAAACAAACGACTAAATAATATGTATCTGTTCCTGTAATAAAAATAGATTTCTATTTATCTTTTAAATTTGATACATATCTAATTATTCCTTTTATTTTGTTAGTATCTCTATTATAAGCTATTATCTATTACAATAAAAAGTAGAAGTCTAATATTAACAATCTAAAGCTAATGTTGAATAAAAATCATAAACACATTGGCAAAAGATATACTTCATTTGTAAATTCCTGAATTAAGGAGACTAGTATAAATATTCAAATAAAATTATTTCGAAATAAAGTTTCCAATACAAATTAATTTAATTTCAAAGAGTAGCGATCCTCTTTCAAACTCCTAAATGAGAAAGAAAAAGATTCCAAGCTCTCATCTACAAACTTCAAAACAAATCGACAAATCACTTCCAGTGATAAAGAAAATCTATAAATCTACGGTCTTTTGATGCGAAGGTCTATCTAACTCCAACAATACGGATCTTTTCCTTTTTTTCCTCTTTTTTTGTTGGTATATTTTTGTAAAACTACCCGACCCCAAAGACCACTCTCTTATTGTTCTGGTTCAAAAGACACAATAATAACTCCCGACTCGACTAACTTGATAAAAAACAACAGCTGAAAGTTAATAGAGGTAGAATTCGACTTTTTGGTTTTTTGGATCATCTAAAGAAGTTATGCTTTTTATTGACTCGAGGCTTCCTTTTAATGTTAAGGGAAGAAATAACACTGTCTTTTAGGATGGAGGAATAGTTTCCGATTGTTGCTGTATTGAATCTGAGGAAACTGAGGCTAGTCGAAAATTTACGCCGTATCGCTTTTTAATTAATTATAAAGAAAAAAATTTAAAAAGTTCTTCCCAAAGTTTTGCAAAGAACAGATTTAGCCATTCAAATTGAGTTTTCTTATAATTATTATTAAATTACTCAATTAAATATAAAAATTAAAGTAAACAATGAAACATCGAGAAAATGGACAGTAAAAAACTTTTCCGATATTAAATTAACGCAAACGATAAATTATTAAAATGAATATTTTTTAGATAAATGTAATCAAAATTAAAGCAAACGTTAAATTATTAAAATGAATATTTTTGAGTTAAATGTAATCAAAATTAAAGCAAACGATAAATTATTAAAATGAATATTTTTGAGTTAAATGTAATTAAAATTAAAGCAAACGATAAATTATTAAAATGAATATTTTTGAGTTAAATGTAATCAAAATTAAAGCAAACGATAAATTATTTAATTGAATATATTTGAGCTAAATGTAATTAAAATTGAAGAAAAAATTAAAAGCTGCCAAATGCGCCCAAAGTGATCCACATGAAACAATAGCCCCTTGGATGGCTAAAAAAAATGGCTGCCTCAGAACTGTCTTAAAATTCTGAATAATGTTATTTATTTTCAGTCATATCTTGATTCCAGTTAACATATGATTCAAGGTAATACATATATCGATAAGTAAATAAAATACTTAACTTATATATTTGTTTCGCTTCAATCTAATAAAATAAAATTGGGGGAAATTTATTGCAACATATTTTCTAAAACTGAGTTCATTGATGGTAAATGCAGGTATCAAACATATATTGCATATATTTTACTTCAATCCAGTAAGAAATCTAAAAGAAATTTATTATGACGTATTTTCGAAAATTTAGTACATTATTGGTGAAAGCAGGCATAAAAAATAAACGCAAAAACAAGATAAATTTTTGAAAAGTGGTCAGGTAAGACATTTTTGAGTTAACTAAAACAATAGCCCCTTTGATGGCTAATAACCTTGATCATATGACGAGAAGGACATCTGAACTGTCCAGAGAGAGATATGAAATAGAAAGAGTTTGATTGTAATGAATTAGATTTCTTATATTTTCTTTACTTAGAGGCTGCTCTATGGACTACATGGTGATAGCTTAGAGACGATTATAAAATGTATTTTTAATTGGGTGAGGGGGTATTTGATTTTAATTACTCACTTAAGACCTACAGAGAACTCGTGACGAATCGCGAAAACAACATTCGATTTAGTCCCTTATTGTTCTAGCATCTCCCCCTTCCGACAGGGGCTTACCTTCTTTAGGTAAATTCATGAATCATGATCCTCAGGTACCCTAGTCATCTTTTTCTTTCTCTTGGTGATTACTCCCTTTGCTAAATATGGATGACGTCCTCCCGGGATACCTTAGTTAACTTTCTCAGTTTTTGACCCTTCTTCTTGTCAAACAATTTTTTAAAATCGTTTTCTACTTTTATTTGCTATCTTTATCACGGATGCACGTTTGTTTAACACAGCTTAGCCAGATTTGGCTCTTGCGCCATTTACTCTAGTTTCAATTACTCTGGCTTCCTATCCTATAAGGAGAAGTTCAATTCAACATGTGATAACCACCATTTTTCCACAATACATGATGTGTTTGTGATGGGGAAGTTTAATGGCTCACGACCCAGATATGACTATGCGGTGCCAAACATGGTGTAACTGTGATCTAGACGTTTGAAAAAATAAAATAAAGATAAAAAAAATATTGGCAAGGAGGAGGGATCACTAAGATATCCCGGGGCGCGTCACCCGTGTTTACCACAGACGGTAAATCCCATGGGAAAGGGACAATATCACTAGGGTGCCTCAAATGAATGCTGCCAGTAATCACATGACAAGTCCCCGAGTCCTTACAACAAAATGATAAATTATGAATCAGGTTGAATTGCTTTTTATGATGCATTTAGTATCCTCATAAGGGCTACTGACGGCGTACCTCTTAATTTTATACCTCGTTCAAGTGCTGAAGAAGACCCTCGTGCTATCACTCTCCCCTCTCCAAACTTCCACACTTACTTAGAGTACATCAGCCCAGCAACAGGGTAGATCATTAGTGACATCAGGACTCGAACTTAAGACTCAAACAATGCCATTGATAAGCCCATAACCATTGCCATCCGACTGTTATTAAATTATTATTTTTGGGAGATTTGGACAAGGAAATATTCAAAATTTTTCTCATAGAATATTTACTTATGTTGCCATTTTTATAAGCAAGGCTGTTTTATTTAGCTTTAGGTAAGAGTAACTTATCTGTAAATGTTATTACACTACTACCAAAATTAATTTTATTTTACTAAAAAAAAGTAAAATTATGTTGGAGTTTATTTATTTTTTCTTTATGCACGCACGCACGCACGCGCGCGCACACACACACACACACACACATATATATATATGTATGTATGAACGTTTAATTACTCCCTCAGCCTCCAGAACGTTATTTGAAACGTGTATGATTAACACACTCACACCCACGCACACCATGGTTATGTGTGTGCAAATTAGGAATTCTTAAATTATTAAGTACGAAATAATTTCACCAGAAGTAAGATGGAATTTCCCAGCCACTTATGCTTTCCCCGGTTACAGTTTCATACTGAAACCAATTCTCAGAAAATGGTTAAAGAGGTTCTTTTATTTGCTTTAAAAATGTTACAACAAAATTCCATTCTTTTCAAAGGTTTTGAAACTAACTGCAACTGAGTTCTTTTTTGGTTTTTCTTTTATTCCTCTAGTTACGTTTATGCGTTTTATTTTTTTTTTGAAAACTTCCACTGGAAGATTTCCTTAATTTTACTAATATCTAGAAGTTTTTCACAAGAAATGTTTTAAGTGTACTCAACGAAAAATATACTGTTTACCTGTTAAATGCATTGTTAACTTTAAGAAATATCCAAAATATGCATAACTAGAATAACATGTAGTTATAATATTGTTTTATAAAGAAGGTAACTAAAGTCTACAACTATTTTGAGCTAACCTCTAATATTTTAATACGTTACTGCATTCAAAGCATCTATTGTACTTAAAAATGCATTCCAATGGATGTGCTTTCCCTTTTTTAAGAAGTTGCAAAATATGAACAATTTTATTAAAATTTCCTAATACTGATATCACACGACACTTTTTTTAATTATAAATTATTTTTAGATGTTTTCTTCTCATTTATGAATATACACAAAGAGATTTTTCTGTCAGACAATTTTATTAATAAACAACGATTAAAATTAAGCATCGTAAATTCGAAATATTTTTGCCATCGTTTTATTAGTATTAAAAACTACTTAAATATATAATAAAAAAAATTATTCATTGCGATTGATTGATTGCTCATTAACATCGCACTTTGAAGCAACTCGAGGGCTATTGGCAAAGAAACTCGTAATTTTGAGCCTTGGTCCAGTGACGAGGATGATACCTGAGTTGAGCTCTCCCAACTTCCACACCAAACCTCGGGAAAGCTTGGAACCTTGACAGATTTAACGTGCAACTTCCCCGCTACACAACGGGTCATCAGGGCTATCAGGATTCAGATCTATAACTCAAATTGTTCAAGTATACTGTCAAGCAACGATGCAATTTTAAATTCATTTAAGATTCCAGAACCAGATATTTATGTGCCATATGAGGTAATTCTAAGAAAATTAATTTTTGAATTTAAAGGGAATAAATCATTATTATCGAAAATGAGTATTTTAGTGATTCATTTATATATAATCACGAAATAAATTACATACATTTTTGCGAGAAAATAATCTTGACCTTCAAGTAAGAAATTAACGGATAGTTTTTCTTTCATCATTAATTAGCTTTATAATCAAACGATTATGGCTAACGTCTGCACATTTCGCTAAATTTCCTTTTAGCAATCAATTTTTGCTAATAACAAAATTGGCGTTATTTAATCTTTTAGAAAAATTAAGATATTAATCTTTATGAAATAAATTATCATTAGTCCTTTGGAGAAATAAAGAAAAGAATATTCTTTTGCTGTTTTGTGCATTAATCTTCAGCTGTTTCGACAATTGTTCGCATAATCTGATTATAAACATGATCAAATTCCTCAGTCATATCGCATTAAGTATATTTTAAATCTAATTATGCTTTTACGAAGAAAGTAAAGATTATTTTCTAAACAGCATTGTAAAGCACCAAGGAATTTGAGACAATTATTTTTCAACAAAAGAGGAATAAATTAAATAAGCCGATTTTGCTTTAATATCTTCGTCATATACCATTTGAAATTAACAAATAATTTTGCTTTCCTATAACAATCAAAAAAGTAATTGCGGAGCTTAAGCCTTATCTTTTGATGTTCATTAAATACATACACAATGGATAATTTATTATGACTTCAGCAATTTGTTGTAATAATATATTTCAAATAAGTTAGGTTAGGCAATAGTTCTATAGTGAATCAAGTTTATCGAACAAAATATTATTTTTGAAAAAAAAATCCTCTTTTTTTAATTTTGGTGGAAATAAACAAAATTTAAATGTACAACTCTTATAGTAACATCGTGACTATTTTTTTTTCTATTTTTCTTTCTTATGAGAATAAAATATTTAATTTTTGAATACTGTTATTGATCTAACATTTTTCTCTTACGAGAAAAACAAATAATATAAAAAAAAAAAAATTAAGTCAATTCCTATTTAGGTCAACACAGGAAAATTTTATTTTAGTTACTTTTTATTAAATAATTACAATTAATATAAATACGTATATACATATGACAGAATCACAATATTAAGTTGGAAAAGAAATTTTTTCCAGCGATCTACACGCTTTGTCACTAACAGTATTTATTCCTAAATTTATATATCCTGCTAAATATCTTAATTCATCCGGTAAACTAAATGATTGGAATGCAGTTTAGCCCAACCACCCTTGGCGACAGGAATTATTTGGTGGTATTTTGCCAAATGTGGCTACCCTGGTTCAGCCAAAAAAAATCGCCAAGTATGGCAATTTTTGAAATCGCGCCAAGTGGTTGGGCTAAATTGCATTAAACTTAATTAAATAAATTAATATTTGAAAAAACTGTATTAACATCAAGTGTCATCCACTACAAGTTTTAAAAAAATGTATTTGAACTTGAGTGAATGAAAAAAAGTATTTTATGAACGATTGAAAATTTGAACAAGATATATATAGGGAGATTGTGAGCTAATAGTAGGAATTTAAAAAAAGAATTTAAGAACGTTAATAAAATATATATCTACGCACTTTTCCACAAGCATCTCCGCATTCCGTTTTGTTACACATACTTTATTCCATTTATTTGTTTTAAAAATTAGGTTTTCTTTTATCCTTTTCAGTTAAGGAATTAAATTATTCTGTCAGTCACATTTTTAAATATCTAAGTTCTGCATTATAAGTTTCAAAAAGAAAAAGATTCACGTTGTTTACACTTAAAATTTATATACAATTTAGTCAGTCAAATTTATATTATTTTAATCACTTAAAAATATATTTCTAAATTTAGAATTCAAGTAACAGTTTTAAGGAATTTCCAGAAAACAATTATTAAAAAAAAGAAAAAAAATGGAATAATGAGGTTTTGATGTGCTAATTTTCTTAAAGGAAAAAAAAAATGTTTTGTGAATTTGACAATAACTTCTCTGAACTACAACTGAACAAAAAAAAATGTAATTTAAAAACTGTTTTAACTCATTATCTTATATTTATTCTTATACCTTATTCATTTATCATTTTTTTTACAATTTAAAAAGTTCTTTTTATCCTATTTTTTTTTTATCCTTCTTTCCATTTTTTTTTTTTTTTCTTTTAAATTATTTTTGAAAAGTTTTCCACATCTGTCATTTCTAGTTTCAGCGCTTATTTTCCAAATTTTTCTAAATTTAATAAAAATAAGTTGCAATATAACCTAAATTGTTTTAATGCACAGAATCGAGCCATCACATTAAAATCGCATTTGTTCATTTGTTCCTATTATTTGACAGTTTTAATTAAATTAATTTTTTTATATTTATTTTTACTTATACTATATTGTTATTAGTCGTTTTTTAATAATTTAAAAAATTCTTTTTGTTCCATTTTTGTCCTTATATATATAGCTTCTACTTTCCTTTTTTTTTTTTATTTCTTTCCGAAAAGTTTTCACGTCAGTCATTTCTAGTTTCAGCGTTTATATTCCAAACTTTCCTCAATTAAAAATAAGTTGCAATATAAACTGAATTATTTTAATTCAAAGAATAGAATCATCCGTTTAAAATCGCATTTGTTCATTTTGAACTGAAAACTCGGAATTAAAAGATATGCGAATGAATCGAAACTGTACCGCCCTCTACCGGCAAAAGATAACACTACTGCTCGCAGCAGCAGAACTCCGCAGTTAAAATTCTTTTTATCACTTATCAATTATTTATATAAGCGCTGCTAAGTAACAGGCAAAATAAAATGAGAAATTTCAATCATTATATATACGAGAATTCGTTACTTCTCTTTTTATAGCCATGAGAAAGAAAGAAATCGTATAGATTAACTACAAATCTTCATATTCTTCCAAATGATATGCACTCTAATTCATTATCAAATTTTGTTTAAATTAGATGTTTTAAATGCACATAAATATTTTTATACGTCATTAATATCATATATGAATGTACTACCTGTTTTATTTTTAGCGAGCTTCTTTTTATAGTTAAATCATGGAAATTTATGCAAATTTATTTGAAGAAAAGACAGGGTTTTGTTTTTAAAATGCGCACTAATTTTTAAATATTTTTCGAAAAAGAGAATATTACTTTTTCAAAAAACTGAAAGAGTACAGATATTATATGATAGTATATAATTTTTTTATATCTGCTATTTTAGCGTTTAATTTTTATTTTTAGTTCTCAGTAATATAAGAAAGCATCGCGTAATTAAATTAAAAATCATCCACATTACGTATGAATAATTAAAATAAAAATGTATTTCAAATTAAAATAATTAATCAACAATTATGCATTAAAATAATTAATTAATTAACCTAATAAAATCTTATAAATATTTTCAGAAAGAAAAAAAATATCTGTATGAATAATTTTTAAAAAAAATCTGATATTGGGTCATCTGATTATATTACGCTACAATTGAAAAATATCATACTAGTTTATGTTTTATCATAAGCGACATTAAAGGTTTTTAATTCGAAGTTAAAGTATCTAAAATGTCATGCAAAAAATTTCAAAAATAATTCACAGAGAGAACTTTTCTTAACTTCATATATATAATTTTCAAAATAGTGATGAAATAAATGATTTTTTTTACGAATTTAATTATATTTTTCAGGGTAAATATAATTTTTTTCATAGTATCTCTGAAATTTTCCTTTTAGAATATTGGCTGAAACTTAAGTGTATGTATTCCCGTGCCATTCTATAAGATAGAATTTTTTAAAAATTTCATATCTAATTAAATATGAAAATATAACCATAAAATCTGTTTCTACAAATACATTGTCTTGAACTTTACATACAATGACATAAAATTTTTATTAATTAGCATATCTAAATTTACCCAAAATCGGTTAAGGGGACAAGGAAAATTAAATATCTCCAAAATATCTATTTTTTAAAACTTTTAATAGTATTATTTGTCTAAATATATGCACAAAGTTTCTTAGTTCTAACTGCAGTCTTTAACGAGTTATTTAAGTTTTCTTTAATAGTGTGCCAAATCGTGTCATTTCCCTTTAAAACTTTAAACTGTTTTTTTTTCTCAAATTTTTATTTCTTACGACGGTCATGTATTAAAATGCTACACCCTTTTTGTATAATCAATATAAATTTTTAAAAGTTTTCTCTTTATTCGAGACTGTTTTGTATAATATATTAAACAATTCTCTGCATGAAATAAGAATTCATATAAATAGTTAATTTTTTTTTAAAAAAAAGAAAGCAAAATTAGGTATAGATGCTTTTTTTTTTTATTTTCGTAATATCCGATAGTAAAACATTTGTAAAATTATCAAAAACAAAATCCACGCAAATAATTGTGAGAAATGTTTTAAAGATATTGTAAAAAAAACATTATTTAGAAATATTAAAATTTTGGAAGCAGCAGGAATTTTAACATATTTAAATTATTTGAAAAAATTAAAATTCGAAATAATTGTTTGTTCGAAAATAGAATTTTTTTTTTTACTTTCTGAAATGTGTATATTTAAATGCGGCTTAAATGTGGTGGATATAAACTTTCTCTTATAAAAATCTAATTAAAAAAAAAATTCTCACAAGGAGTTGTTTCCCCTTAATTATTCAATTCAAACTGTAATACTATAATTTTTGTTGGTCAATTTTTTGCAAAATAAAAGCTTTTGTGTTTTTAAAATAAATATCCGTATATTCTAGAAAGGGGTCTTATATTCAACTGAAGTTCATTGAACTGCAGCACTTATACTTTATCTATGTATTTATATACATATAAATACACACACACACACATATATATATATATTAAAACATTATTATAAAATTGAATAAAGATTAGAGTATATCAATCGCATAAAATATTTGTTATTTATTTCTTTTTGAGATTTTTGTAAAATCTAAACATGGCAATGATTCTGATTTTCGTACACAACACAGATTTAAATAAAATGTTTTCAAAAGTTTAAATGAATTCAAATTATTTGGTTTAAAGCCAGGTTCTCGTACAGAACATTTTAATAATTCCAAAGTATAATCGTTAAAAATTCATCTGCATCTTAAATACCACTTACGAACTAATAATAATTATATATTTATCTTTGTTAATACAATTTTTTGTTACCGAAAACTTCGAAATAAATAATAGATTTATGAATCATTTTGTATGTATTGTCTCATGAATCACACAAACTTGCATACATACATACACACACAGAGGAATAAAAAGTTGTTGAATCACACACAAAATTCTCTTTTCTTGAGTGAGTGAGTGAATGTAAAGGTTATTGACACAAAAGCTGGATATGGCTATGCTGCCCCAAATAAGATTTAACTGCGGTCTAGGCATGAAAGAATAGAAAAAGATACAAATTGGTTGACAAGAAGGAGGATCGAAAATAGAGAAGGATCGCTAGGGTATCCCGGGATGTCTGTACTTGAATTGAATCGGAAAACAATTCGCCTTTATTTTTAATGAATAAAAACATTTTTAGATCACAATGAAAAACATATTCAAAATATTTACCAAGCGATTTATGGGATTCTGGGTATTATATATACTTATAATGAGGCTGTCAAAACCCCAAACTACATAAAAAAGTGAATATTATTTTAATAGCAAAGAGACAAGAACGTTATATTCCCAAGCAAAGCCCAATCGTAAATATTATTTGCTCATTTTGTATTTTATTTCTTAAAATTATATTTTCTGATTTAATTGTCTCAAAGAAGAATTTTTAATATTTAATTTTCTTAAAGTTGAGGTAACATTTTAAAAAAATTAGATCTAACTTTAAATCATGTTTAATATAAATTTTTTTTAAAAAAACCACAGGAGAATTAGATGACATTGTTGCATGATTGATATTATTTGTCTAAGCTGTGTTGGTTTGTGAATATGATTGCCCCCTTCCTAATCGATGATGTTCGAGTCCCGAATCTAGCAACAAATGTCAAGCGGATTGATTGATTAGTTTTATAGGATATTTCTACGTCTTACATTCAAATAAGCCTCAAAGGTCTCAAGTAGAATGGTGTGGTTTTAGAATAAAATGGCGCTCGCATAAATATCGCATTCCTTGTCATGGCAGTGACTCAATACAAAGGTACCTTTCCAATAACAGTATTTCAGTTTTGCAGAGCGAAAATAATTCAAATAAACCAATCTTTGATTTTTTTTTAAGCTTAAAACATATATACTTACTTGCTAAACTCTTTTTTCTATTGAATTAATTAAATGAGTGTTTATAAGTATCGCACAGAGAAACAACACGAGGTCTTCTGGCGACAGACCTCGTAATTGTGAACCACTGTCAAGTGATAAAGATGATCCTTGAGTTGGTACCCCACTCTTCAAACTTCCACCTTTGTTTATGCGAGCTGAAACAAATTTTAACATGCGTCAGTCGCACTGTTCGACAGGTCTATAATGACACCACGATTCGACATTACGACTCGACGAAAAACAAGTTCGGCCAAGAGTTCGTGACCACGACCTCTTCATAGTTATTATAAATATTTGTTTATGATCGAATTCATATCTTTAAAACAAATGTATTAGATCAAATAACGAAAACAAAACCTTAACTGCTCTATTACTCTTTAAATATTCTATGTGCTACGTTAGAACTTAAAAGGCACCCATTCTCATTATATATATGATAATATTCTATTGGAATTAGTGTTTACGATCGTCACACTTAGAAGCAACACGAGGGCTATTGTCGATGGATCTCACAATTTTGAACAACTTTTAGGTAACGGGAATATCATATGAATTGGCTCTCCGCCCATCTAACTTCCACGCCACACCATCGTGAATTCTCTGAGCAAGGACAGATTTAACGTGTATGCCCCCGCTTTGTGGCATCAAAAGAAATTCATATATCTCCGGCCATGAACTCGATATTATAGTTAGGCAAACGGCTGAAATGCTCGTCTTTTTCAATTGTAAAGAAAAACTTTCCTTGATACTCTTATAAGCACGGGTTAGGGAAGTGGGAGATAGGTGTCATCTCATAATCGTCCTTGTTATTTGATAATGATTCAAAATCTTGCAGCTCGTTTTAAATAACTTTCTAATCTTCACGTTAACTTGATGTGGAAGTATGGAGAGTAGAGTGCCAGCTTTTGTTCGTCCTCATCACTTGGCCGAGGATAACAATTACAAAGTCCGTCACTAACAACCTTCTTGTTACTTTTAAATACGACGTTATTAAGAAATCAATCAATCAATAACCACCGCGTTTATGTCTAAGTGTGGCGCTAATAAGTAATAAATAAATAGATTATTAATAAGTATTAGTAAGTAATAAATATATGGACAATAAGTATGGATTATTTGTTCCAGTTATTACACCTCCAGTTATTAAGTGATGTTGGAAATGTTGCGGAGTATAAGATTGCCTTTTGTGTCATCTTTGTGTAGTGGGGGCTGATGCACATTAAATCTATCGAGGCTCAAAGTCCTCCCTTTTGCGCAGGGTGGAGGAGAGGTGGCTGCCAGCTTAGGTGTCATTCTCGTCACTTGACCTATGTTCAAAATTACGAGGTCTGTCACCAATAGCCCTCGTGTTGCTCCTTTTACGATGTTAATAAAATCAACCTAACTATAGAATTATCTTCCTTTTTATTATGAAAAACACGTTCAAGTAGCTCTTTAGTGTGTGAAATTTATTAAAGATAAATGACTTCATTTTTTCGTATCTGATCTGTTGTGGAGAAAAAAAATATCCTGAAATTATTCAAAATATTAAGCAAAATACTTATTACTTCAGAACAAAAATTTACACTAAAAATAAAAATCTATTGCTGAACAATATGAATTTTATTGGGAATGTTAAGAGTTATGGATTTTTTCCTTTGATGGTAATAAAATATATTTTTATATAAGCTAATTTAAATAATTTAACTTATGATCAATACAACTTGACTCCATGCTATATGGAGAACAACCAAAAAACAGTAATAGTAATAAACTTTATACTATTCCTATACAATTACGAAACACTCATTCATCGGAACTTGTGTTTTGTCGTTCATGAAATGAAATTTTCATTCCAAAAATGAATTTAGGGGATAAAGTTAAATTATTATTCACATATAAGATGAAAACCTTAATTTCCAATCGATGGAAAAAAATAGTACTTTTATACAATAAATATAAAAATTATTCCTTTCTCAAAAATAAAAATAGTAATAATTTTCTGAGTGCTTTACATTTAATACGACAAATATTTCCTTGGAAACATGAAAAAAAAATCTGTGTTTCAAATGTATTTTAGAAAATTTAATAAACCTATATACGAGTAAAAGAAACTCAGAAATATTTTCCTTTATATGATAATAATTCCTTTAAACTAGAATTGAATCGAGAATAACAGATCAAGAATATTTATTTTAATATTAACTCAATTAATTCAGTTAAATATTTCTGAGGTGCCATTGAAATAACTTGATTATATTCGTTGAAAATGTTAAGAATAATAAAAGTGATAGAATATATGGGGAATAAAATAATACTAAGAAAATATATTCAAACGAAAAATTCGTTTTGATTTCCTTTAATTTCTTTAGAATATTTTTTTAAAAAAATACTTTGATATTTTATTTGTTTGTTTTCTGGAAAAATACCACTAATAATAAGAATTTATGTACTGAATATTATTAAAATACACAAATGTTTTCGAATTAATTTTAAGAATTATAATGTGCAAAAAACTCATTCTATGAAGGCTTAAAAATTAATTTTTTGTCTTTTAAATATTTGAATTTTTTGTAACAGACTGATTTATTTCAAAACTATAATATCTTAATGAGAGAGAAATATCATTGAAAAAATAATGATAATTTTCAATACTGATAATTTTTGTTTGCAAATAAGACATCAGCATTGAAAGAACTCTGAGCCTTAAAAAACTAAAGCCTTCAGAGACTTGCCTTCTTTAGGTAAATGCTGGCTTCATAAAACTGAGGTATATTAGTGATCATTTTCATTCCCATGAGTTTTACTGTCTTAGGTTAACCGGATGACGCTCAACTTGGGAACCTTCTGTCTTTTAGACTATTCTTGTCCGTTAATTTTCCTTTTCTTCCCTTTTTTAAAACTTCCAGACCCTAGTTTTTCCTAGCCTCAGTATAGCTTCATCTGGCTCTTTCGTTGTTAAAATACATTCTGTCATCATTCATTCATTAAAAAACTAGAAGTTTGAATATTTAAAGAAGTTAACTTTTTAACTTTAATTGATCATCACATGATTAAAATTACTATTTAACACTGGGATTATTAATATTTATGAAAATTAATATTTACGACTGAACTTGTGTAGCTTCTAGTTAAGTGCGACTTTAATGAATAATCAAAATCAACCAATTCACAAAATTTGAAAATTATATTCCTTGAATACGAACATGTTTTTTTTTTTTCAAAGTTTTAAATATTTCTTATTTGAACTGATTATTTTACGAATTTAAATTTAAAATAAATATTTTAAAAATTTGACTAGGTTTCATTCAAGGTATCGACTAAACTTCAAATTATTATCCCATTTCATTTTTTTTTTGTAATTAAAAAAAAGAAGCATAATTTACTGTAAAAATTTATAGTAAAAAATTCTCGTCGTAATTATTAAATGAAATATTTTGATTATTATTAAAATAACGTTCTTCACAATTGCTATTTCATTTATTGCTTTTTGAAATTCAATTTGAAAATATTAGGTCTGTCAAAAAGTTCTGTCCGCTTATGAGGTGAAGGAAAATAATATGTTTTCGCACATTTCATAATACACCCAATTCTTTTTTACACTTTTAAAATAAAACGGTTTACCAAAATATTTTTTACATGAATGTTTTGTTCCAGTACGAATCAAAAAAAGAAAAAAATTCTAATTTTGACAGTGCACTCAGCAGAAGGACGGTTTATGCCCACACATGTGTCAGTGATACATGTTACGTTTAAATTTAATTTAGACTCAGTGGAAGTAAGAAATTTGATTCTTGTGGAAGCACGGAGAAAGCTTACGATTATGGATTGTATTACTCATGTTTCTTTTGTCATCTAACAGTTGCGCCAATCGACCTTAAATTCTTATTGGAAAACAATTTGTGCACACGTCTAAAGTAGGTTTCGCAGTACAAAAATCAGCTGTGTGTTCTGAAATTATAACTCTATCAAATGCAAATGGTGGCGAAGGTTTTAACTATTTACATGAAAACGGCTGACATCGAAGAATTGATTCCAGAGATCCCTTTGGATGAGGACGATTTGATCGAATTTATGACAGTTTATGATAATAAAGAAGTCGATAATGACGAAGTCGAAGATGAAGTTCAGCTATTAACAGCTGATTTAATTCGCGAGGGCTTGAAGTTTCTACAAGTATGGAACCTTTTCTTACTCATGATCCTCACATAGAGTGAGTACTAAAATTTCAGCGTATTCATAAATTTTGTGTAGCAGGATATTAAGAATTACACAAGCAACTTAAGATACCGAAAAACAGCCGCTAATAACAACAACAACAAGGAAAAAAAAACAGAGGCGTTAATAACGAACGAAATTCTTCATTTGAATCAAAACCGACAGTTGTGCTAGACATATCTGACACATCTACTGATGAGAGCATTTTTGATACAGTTCGTAATAAACGTGCACGCTTGTTATCAAGTAGAGATGAATAGTTGTTAATTAATAGTTTTATTCCTAATTTCAATTTGAATTTTTACATGTTTCATGTGTACCTATAGATTGAATTTTCAATGTACACGAATTTTAATTTATTTGTAATAAAAATGAATTGTTTTTGTTTTATAATTTTTTTTTGGATTTCATTATCAATTTTTTTCACGGTTTTTTTGGGAAACTATTAAGAGATTTTTCATCTTACACGATTTCTTAATGTTGTGGAACATATCCCCAAGTTTACCATGTGTCACATGTATTTTTACACGAATTTGTTTTGCACGGTTTTCTGTGGAACGTATCTACCGTGTAAAAATAAGAGTTGGGTGTTTTTATTATTGCTTTCATCATTTCTAGAATAGTCTTTTAGTGTTGCAAATGAATGCCTCATGAGTTAATCGAGAAAAATATGTTTAGTCCTAATATCATAAGCATATATCTGCTTGCTTGAAACAAAATAAACGCTTTCTGGATTGGATGTTAATTGGTGATGAAAAGCGGATTGCCTTTGAAATAAGACTGGATAATCTTTCCACCTCTAAGTCGGTGACCGCAGTAGCTTAGTTGTCATTGTTGCAGAATCGCACTTAGCGTTTGTTTTTATTGAATCCTATGCTCGAGCCCTGATGCTATTTGAGACCCACAGTGTAGCGGGCTGATACACGTTAAATCTGGCTGAAATCTTGAGTCCTCGCAGGGCGCGGTGTGAAAGTTTGGAGAGAGAGGTGTCATCTCAGGAGTCGTCCTCGTCATTTGCCCGAGACTAAAAACTACAAGATTCGTTGTTAATAGCTCTCGTGTTGCTTCTCAATGCGACTTTAATGAGCAATTTCAATCACTGCCTCTGAGCCGATCTTCAACCTGATTTGTTTAGTTTCTTATTAACTTCGCACAAGAAGCAACACTAGGGCTATTGGCAACGGATCTTGTAATTTTGAACCTTGGTCAAGTGGCGAGGACGACACCTGAGCTGGCACTCCCCCTCTCCTAACTTCCACACCACGCCATTGGGAGGACTTTGGGCCCCGACAGATTTAACGTGCATCAACCCCGTCTACACGTTGGGTCTTCAGTGGCTAAGCATCGAACCCACGACTGAATGAAAACCGCCGGACACGAATCCGAAACCATGACCACTAGGCTACCACAGCCACATCTTGAACCTGAATAAGAGAATGCCGTGTTTGGTTCGGGACATCCAAATAACCATGCATTATGGAATTTTAAGACTTAAGGAAAGGTTCAATTCGCTCAAAAGCTTACTCAGCAAATGGGTGATTTAAACAAAGCACTCAAAGAAAGGAATCCAGGGATGTTCGGTTGGAATCACGTAATACTGCACAGAGATATTACCAAACTACATGCTGATTTGGTGACTCGTTAAAAAATCACAGAGCTTGGCTAGGAGATTGTGTCGTGTTCATCCTACTCCAAAGACCTAGTTCCCTCCAATTATCACTTGTTTCTCTTTTTGCAAAATTGATTGAAGGGGAAAACAAATCAATTCTGAAATAAGTGTCACCCAAGCTCTACTTGACTCGAAGGGATAGTTCACAAATTGTCGTTACAAATCATCATCCCACTGGCAAGAGGTCAAGTAAAGAAGGAAATTATATTGTGCAATAAATATTATTACATGTATGAAAAATGTTTTATTTTCTTTCACTTCACAAAGAGACAGAACTTTCCGATAGGCCTAATACATGGCGTACATCTTACATCATATTAAACAATAAGTTAATAATTAACATACTTTCTTTAAAAATGATAGATGATAATCTTTAAAGGAAGTAAAGATGGAGAGTTATGTTATTGAGAAGGGTTGTCACCTGTGTTTACAAAAGGTAGTAAACCCCACTGGAAAGTCAAAAAATCGCTAGGGTTCCTTTGGATCATGATGGCCCACACTTACGGGACCTAAAGAAGGTTACTTCCCCCCCTCCCGTGAGGGGTAACCAGAAAACGTTTACCATATATCCTAACACCTACCAACGGGACCTAAAGAAGGTTACTCCCTTAAGATAATAATTAAATATTATTAATATAACAAATGAATGTATCAAAATGAATTTATAATGTTTTTCTTGCATTTCAGTTGATTTTTTTCCAGAAGACGCTTACCATATATCCCAATATGTTTGTCGTCTACAACAAATTAGTCCTCAGAATTCAGCTACTGTATTTAACAATGCAGAAAATAGGAAATCTTTAGGAAAATAATAGAAAGCGCTGAAATAATTTGTGAATCGATAAGAGAGTCACTCGATTTCGAATATGAAATTAAATATTGATCTACAAATAACAAGAAAAGACTTATTTTTGTTCATATAATTACACGGAAATTAGCGCACCATTAGTTTTATTGCATGCAATACATCAATACTTTATCACAGTAAATAGTTTTTACAGATAAGTGTCTATTGATCGCATTCATAGTGCTAGAAATATGATGGATGACGGTACAATATTTGAAAAGCAGTTTATTTTGTTTGTATACACAGGGAGATATAATTAATAATCTACAAAAGATATCATGTTGGTCATTTGTCTCAAACATGATAAAATTTTCCAGCTATGGTTACATAAATTTTAGAAACCTGCCTTTAAATTGTAAGTGTATAGAAAGATTTTTATTGCTGTTCAGCTGTTTAAAGTTTTTTTTTTTAAATAATTATGTTTTCGTATTTCATTTCAATTACATTTAAGTTATGAAATCTTTTTTCAATCAATGTTCAAAATAATTAAATATACAAAATTCTCTAACAGTTTCATTTGATCTGCAACATCACTGTTTTTCTACACGAAAGCTCTTAAGTAGAATCGAGACTCGAACTCTAGGGCTCGTCTTTTCTAGCAGAAAAATCAACCGATTAATTAATTCGTTTTATTAGCGTCGTACAAGACACAGCATGAGAGATATTAGCGACGGACCTCATATTATGAGCCTCGGTAAAGTGAAGAGGACGACACCTAAGCTGACACCTACCTCTCACGACTTCTACATCACGCCAACGGGAGGGCTTTGAGCAGCGACATATTTAACGTGCATCATCTCTGGCTACACGGCGTGTCTTTAGTGGCATCAAGGCTCGAACCCGCGACTCGACCATAACCGCTAGGCTACTGCGGCCCCGTATAGAAATCGAAGTAATTCATATAATTCGAAATTCTGAATAGAATCTTCATAGAAGAGATTATTTTGCTATAATTACGCTATAAATGGATATGAGGGAGTGATTGCTTATTGACGTCACACTGATTATCAAATTGAAGGCTATTTACGACGGACCCCGTAGTTTCACATTAACTGCGACTGCACAAGATTTTATGAACTAAAAGCGAGAAAAGTATTACTATCTTTTTATTGCTCTTATATGAATTTAGAAATTTTTTAAACTTATTATAAAAATTAAAATGATTTGTAAAACCCTTATAAGAACATCTTTACGTAATGGAACTTATGAAATCAAATGATATTACACTTTTTTAGCAATATTATTTTAATAAGCTATCACTACTTTGGGATTTGGTTTTGTCGTTTACTTGGACTATACGTATCAAATATGCTTTTACGAATTTAGTTATGTCAAAAAAGGGGAGCATATATTTGGAAACTATTTCAAGCCGATTTTCTGGAAAACAGATATGTTTACATATAGATTGTTCTGAATGAGTTAAAACAAAACTCATGGGCACATAACAATTATTTCCTGAGATATAATTAAAAATGTACAGGATTACTTCTAATCAACTTTTCTTTATTGAACATTTTAAAAACTCATTTTTTCAAAATGTGATTAAGAGAGGGGGTGCCAGCTCAGGTATCGTCCTCGTCACTTGACCGTGGTTCAAAATTACGAGGTCCATCGAAAATAACCCCCGTGTTGCTTCTAGTGCGACGTTAACAAAAACTAAATTAAAAAACTAAACTCAAAATGTGATTTTTGCTTTTATTTCGTACAAAATGTTTTAAAAACAATTTCAATAACTTTCCGAAAATTGTACAGTTATATTATTATATTATTTGTGTATAACTTTAATTACATTTATTCAATTTCGTAGGTATCTTGATATCTTTTCAGTGGTAAGTACTTATTAAATTATGAAGCCTTAATGCCATTTTTCAATAAGCCTTAAATATTGAAAATTGCATTAAATGTTAAATAATTATGTTTCTAAACATACATTTTTTGCATTATAAAAGAAAAATTGCATATTATAAAGCAAAAACTTTTTATAAGCTTTCATATTACTCGCTATGTACCTTATTTTTAAAGGGTTTTCTTTAACTCACATTATAACTTTAAAATTTTTTTTATCACATTTTTAAGAGCTCAATTGAGCTTAAATGCTCTATGCACGATTGTACAAGATATCAATGCGGTAATTTATAATTATAATTTTCTACAAATTAATTGATTAAAACTAATTATTTAAATAATTAAATTTTACTCCAAGTACCTCGCCAAGTCGCCAAATGATCGCCAAATCCACCAAGGTGAAGGGATCATTATTTAAACTCGCTTTTGTCAACTGGAGACATCTCTGAAAATCCATCTTTTCCTTTATAAGAGAAGTGTTGTAGATAAGCATCAACTCATGTTGGTAACATCACTTCCCATTTTCAAGACAGGTGAACGTTACTGAAAATGAATGTTACTAACAGGCGAATACTACGAAAAGTTAAGGTATAAAAAAAACTATGTTTTGTAAAGTGTGAATTTTGAAAGAAAACCCACTATTAAAAAACCCGTTTTTTACCGGTGTTATTATTATACCCTATTGTTTATTACGTAAAGCTCAATTCAAAATTTGTACTCAAATTTTCACCCACTTTCTATCAAGCGATCGATCTGAAATTTAGCATAGGCACATAATTCGATGACACTAAAATACTACGGTATACTCAAACAATTATAGAATTTGGAAAGGGGGGGGAGGGAAGGGCTGGAGGCATTTGGTGCTCGATTTTAACTCACTTTCTATTATTCGATCGAGATAAAATTTTGCATTCTCGAATAACTCCAATGACAAATACTAATAGTAACGGATTTAAAAGAAGTATAGGGAGCCTTCCTTCCACTTGAAAGTGTCCAAATGAAATTTTGCACACACATACTACAGCTCACGTGATTGCTTTTTACTCTTGAATTTCCTGACTAAAAAGAATTAAATATAAGTAAACAAGTCTTTTAATTCGAACTTTTGTTTGAGGATGGACTAAAAGGAATGAATATAATTTTCCTGAATGAAAAATATATGTAATTTACATAGGTTTCAGCATCAATACTTCGTTTGATCTCATATATAAATAAGTATGGTACTTAATTTATATATAACTAGCGGACCTGACGATGATTTTTTCGATGATTTTTTGGGTATCATATCGCCTTAAAAGTTTTTTGGTGCAAAACCGGTTTTCGACGCCAAGGCTTGGCTAACTGTACAATTTTTTTAGGGCTTAATTTTTAAGTTAATGCTTTCAAACTTCCCACATCGATTGAAAAAATGGTAATTTTTAAATAAAAAAATGTAAAACGAAAAACTGTATGAATTTATTCACGTAAAAAGTGTATCAAACGAAAAACACAAAAACTTTCTTAAAAATTTGTAATTTTTAAGCAATTTTTGTTTGGATTATGGACAATCATAATATAGTATCGTGGCGAATTAAATGATCTTTCCGATTCTGTCATTATTTTTTGTCTGATTTAGATTGCTGTTTAAATAACGTCGGGAAATTTCACCCCCCAGTCCTTCATGACGTTAGGCGCGGTAAAAACAACACACAGTAAATTAATTACGCATTTTAAGGTTTTTAATTAATATCTTTTTAACTAATTGCAATATCGGACCGAATTGCAAATCTAAACCATTCTCGAATTCACTTGAATACATACAAAAAATTTCATTGAAATCTGTCCTGCCGTTTGGGAGGAATTTAGTCACATACACACGCACAGAAGATTTATATATATAAAGATTACATTATTACCTTAGTTAAGCACCTCTAGCGCTTATAAATTACATATTATCTAATAACAAAAAAAATATTTTTACATCTTTTAGTCCATCTCGTTAAATAAAACTTGAATACAATTCTTTTAAAATATTTATTAGGATTGTGGGCGCACAATTCAATATATCATTAATTGATGTGAAAAAAAACCTTATTGTTAAGTAATATTTTATCAGTAATTTTAAAAACTACGAGTATTTAAAACTGGTGTAGAAAAGTTGTAAACCTTGCATTATCGCATACAAATTATAGTATTTCATTGAAACTTTAAAAAAAAAAGTTATAAAGACTAGAAGAAAGTGCAAAATAGCTCGCTCGATTTATTGCATTTAACTGTGTTATGAGCCGTTTTAAACATTCATATGTTTTTGTCGCAAATCCATTGCACCCAGCAAATTTCCTAGGGTCTCCCAGTTGCACCTTACTCTAGGAACGCAGAATGCATCGCATTAACTAAATGTGGTCTGCTCTTTCCCATAGGAACCGAAACTCCAAGATTCCATTTTCGAAAATCTTATCGAGTGTTCCCGACTTCGGATTTAATTCTAAAAAAAATCCCTCCGATCCTTCTTTCACCATGGTAAGACTCAAAACAATTTCCTTGCACACATACGAAAAAAGGAGGGAGAGGGAAAAGAAACCCACATTAACTACGAGTTGTTTCAAGAATTCCAATCTCGGAGTGAAAAAGAATTTCCGTCACTTTTGGTGTAGGGGACATATTTACGTAAAGTACATTCCCATTCAGAATATGGTACACACAAGAAGAAAAAAAGGGCATTTTTTGTCTGTTTTTATTTCCCCACAAGTAAAAACGAAGCCGCCACCACTGTAAAAGAAGAGAAATTTCGAATGCGTCCAATAGAAATTCAGCTCGTGCGCCATATTTGAAATTGACAGAATTTATTTTGCAATTTTTTTTTTTTTGCCAACTTTCCAGCGAAAGGGCCATTCCGAAATGCAAATCTGAAACCAAGATCTTGCTTTTGGAGTTTGGTCTTTAATCTGCATTGGCGGTAACACAGCGACGGCAAGGGATAGATATATTTCGATAAGAATAAAGAGGAAAGATAGAATCGAAAATCTAGAAATATCGAAAAGCCGCGTGCCACGGCCTCTGAATACAGATTGCAGCTATAGACACTCCTTCGGGGGTTAGTTCTTCTGCGTTGCTAGGAAGTTGGCCGGAAAAAGTTTCTTGTCTGCCCTTTGCGTTGATATCGAGTTGTTTCCATGTTTCTTTCTTGTGTTGATGATACTTGATAATAATTTGCAATCTCTTTCTATTTTTGAACTCTTTACGAAAACTTTAAAAGGCGCCATTTCACGCAGCATTTTCTCTATCTCCATAAAGAAGATTTTTCTTGAAAATTTGTCTTGTCGTACAGTTTACCAATTTTTGTATGTGAATACAGAGCATTATTATTTTTTGATGTGATATTTTGTCACACAAAAAGGTTATTCGAAATTTTAATTTTCAAAAAATATATTATAATTTTTGAAACATTTAATGTGGCCACGGTAGCCGAATGGTCAAGGTCGCTGACTCGTGGCCGGGGGTTTCCATTGAGTCGCGGTTTCGAGCCTTGGCTACTAAAGACCCGTCGTAAAGCCGGGACAAGTGCACGTTAAATCTATCGAAGTTTAAAAACCTTCCTTTGGCATGGTGGGGAGGTTAGGAGAGGGTGACCAGCCCAGGTGACGTCTTCGTCACTTGACCGAGGTTCAAAATTACAAGGTCCGTGGCCAATAGACCTCATTTTGCTTCTAGTGCGACGCTAATAAAACCAGGCAATTTTTTGACTTGGCTTTTAAAGGCAAATGAAGGACCAATAGAGACTGACTTCGTGATTTTGAGCAGCCGCGGTAGCATAGTGGTCATGAAAGCACACTTCAGACATGACGGCTTAGTAATTTTGAGTCTAAGCTACGACTTGTTTTCAACAAGTAGCAGTTTCGAAACCTGATACCTTAAGACCCGCTGTATTGCGGGGATAATGCGCTTTAACGCTTGTCGACGTCCCAAGTCCATCAGTTGGCGTCGCCTGGAAGTTTAGAAAGGGAAGTTCAAGCACACAGGTGAAGTTTTTGTTACTTGACTGAGATTCAAAATTACCAAACTGTCATCAATAGCTCTCGTATTACCTCTCAGTGAGACGTTAAAAGATAAATCAAATCATTTGAAACATATAGCTGCTGGTATCCAAGTGGTCATGGGTGCGAGTTCGTGTCCAATAATATTTCCGTCGACTGATGGATTCGAATCCTGTCACCACTGCAGACCCGTCATGAAGAAGGCCAAATGTACTTTAAATATGTACAAGCTTCAAATGCTCACGTTGGTGGGGTGTAGAAGCTGTGAGAATCCGGGTGCCACACACAGTATAGATATCGTCTTCGTCCGCTCTTCAGATTTCTGAGGCACCCTTCGCGTTAAAGCGTTTTAATACGACGTTAATAAACTTCCAAATTAATAATTAATAATTAATTAATTTAATAACTATAATAAATAATCAATTAATCGATCCATTCACCTCATTTTAATTAAAATGTTTTATTTATAAACAAGTTTAAAATCTAGAGGTAAAAATTACAGCCTTTCTTGCACCTAATTATAAAATTACTGGTGGTGACGTCTGCTACCATTAGCTCTAGTGTGAAGGTAATTCTAACTAATTATATTAATAATTTAATTACATATAATAATTATTTTATTTAAAAAAGGGAACTGATTATCGTTAGAATTGAGTTTAATCAAATGCTTTATGTAGAAATATGTTCGGGAGATATTGCAGCATTGTTTTGCATCCGATCATGCAAAAACTGGCGACGAGGCCCAACCACCATTAGTTCTAGAGTAATTGTAATTCTAACTAAATAAAGGCTTTGATTGCGTATTCTGATTTGCCCTCATGAGTGTATGAACTTACCACGTGAATAAAAATTGTAGTATTCAACGAAAAATTGATCTTTTAAGCTTTTAAGGAGCCTTAATATAATTTTTATACAGTTACTAAATGCATAATGATAAGACATGTTTGATATCGAAAATTCCAACAAAATGATAATTGTAAACTAATTTCTTTCAGAATTTGTAACTTATATTAAAAATTGTGAAAAAAAAATATGACTGAACCAGTTACATAAAATAATGGTCATGAAATTAACCAAAAGATAATAATTGAGTTTGAAATTAATCTCTCTCGAGGGGGGGGGGGAATGAAATATATCTTGATAGATTGAGAAAAGGAAAGGAAAAACAAAAGCTTTCTATAGACTTATTATTTAAAAGATGATGAGTTTAAAGAGTGTAGAAATCAGTGTCATTCCAAGGTCACAGATATAAAAAGGTATTTATCATATCTTTATAAATATCTAATACCTTAAATCTGAACACACACATAATGAGATTTTTAATCTCATATTATTCTAAATATCTTTTTTACCTGAATGTTGCCTAGTTAATTATTTGACTATTTGCTAGGAAAACTCTTTTTGCAATACCTTTAAAATAACTTAAACTACTTTTACCCATTTGCCAGGATTGATAATTTCGTGATTGCGGATGGTTGTGTAGAATCAGTGGTTCGAGTTTCGATCCACATGAAAACGTAATGTGGGAAAATGATGGTCATAACATATTTTATTCAACTTGATTGTTTATCAGCGTCACGCTAGGAAACAACGCGAATGCTATTGCCACAGACCACGTATTCTGAATCTCGGTCAAGTGACGAGCACGACACCTAGCTGGCACCTCCGTCTTCAACGGGAGTACTTGGGACATATACCGAATTTAATGTGCATCAGCCCCGTAACACGACGAATCTCCACTAGTGCTGGGGCTCGAAATCATGACTCGACGAAAGCAACATCGATAGCGAGTCCATGATCTCTAGACTACCGATGCCATTTGAATTGAACTTGTATTTATTGCTACATCAGTTTCGTCAGATTTCTCAAAAACACTATTTTTATTATTTTCATTTTCGCGACTTGCTACCTTCGCATGTTTGAGTAAAGTTCTTTCCCCCTTTTTGCCCTTAAGTTAATTTATAATATTAAATGTTACTTTGGCAATTAAATGTTTTGTTCTAAGGTTTGTGTATACTTATTCAACCCAAAACGTGAAGTTAATTATACTAAATATTTATAAGTCAATCGTTCATTTCACAGATACGAAGCAGTTACTTATACATCTCCTAATGTCTTTTGATTTATTGGTTTCGTGTTAACATCGCACTTAGAAGCATCACGATGGCTATTGGTGATAAACCTTGGTCAAGTGACGTGGTCGACACATGCTAGCTGATACCCTTACCCGGTTAAAGTTGGGAATAGGGTATCCGCTAGGCGATTGGCGACTTTTGGGAGCGATAAGCGTGGCGATTTAGGTTATGGTAACCCTAAGCTTATTCAATGCTTAAGTCACGCACGTTTGGTGACCTATCCAGGAAGTCGCCAAGTTTCGTCGCTAATTACTTAGGGGACACCCTATTCCCGACTTTAACCCCTTTACCCTTCAAACTTCCACAGCATACCAAGGAAGGGTTTGGAGCCACAACAGATTCAACATGCATCAGTGTCGTTAACAAGTTGGCTCTTTAACTACATCAGGACTCGAACTCACGAGACGGCGGAAACAATGCCGGCCTCGAATTCATGGTCATTACTGCGGCCAACATCCATACTATACAAGTGATGGAATATGCTGTCATAAACACTGACTATTATTGCAAGGAACATTAAATATTATTACAAAAAACTATTAATATACAACAAAATAGAGCCGTAGAATATAGAATAATAAGTTACTTATATATAGCCCAGGTGTCTCCCTCTTCCTCTTCTTTTGTTCAGAGCTAATTGTATTTCTGGATTGAGATTAATTAGAACCAAATCAAACCAATTATAAACGTACTTTATAATCGTCTCTAAGCTATCACTTGTAGCCCAAAGAGCAGCGTCTGCGTAAAGAAAATCTAATCAATCCAATCCACTACAATCAAGACTCTTTTCTTTTCACAACTCGCTACACTTTCATAGATTACAAAAGTTTCGAGAAACACAGGTGAATGCTTTTTGCCGTCTGATTTCATTCCATGTGAGTTTTTTTTTCTGTCCAATGACGAACACTCCTTCCTTCCACACACCAATGAAATGATCCCAGGGGAATTTTAAATCCTGCCGATGCAAACATCCTCCTCTTTTCTTGTCAAAAATGAATGAACAAACTTAAACGAAAAATCCCATCTTCAATTCCAACGATATGCGCCCCAACTCCTAGGCTAACGCAAAAATATTCTTTTCCAAACCAATCAGACTTTCTGGAAAACCCATCCATAGTTCTACATCTACAATTTCTCTTTCATCCCAATACGGACTTCTTCTTCTTTTAGGGTCTTCTTTTTTTTCTTTATTTCTTCATTTTCTTTTTGTATTGTTATTATTGGAGTTCTCTTCGTTGGCCAGCGCGCACACGGACATTTCAATTTGTTTCCCCCCCTCATATCTTTTTTTGCAAAAAGCGTGGACAGAGAAGGCGCGGAATTTTCTTCGTTTCATCTATTTCGCTTCTTTTTTTTTTCTTCTTACCCCTCTTTCTTGTGTATAGTAATGGCGAAGGCCGGCGAATCAGATTTTACAATTTCCTTCGCTTCAGCCAACCAATTATGGCAGATGAAATAGAAGGTTTGTTGTTGACCAGAGCTGTGGATAAGGGGCCGTGTTCATATTGCTTGACCTTTCTTTACCTCATCAAACGATTCACGAGATGCGAGGGTCATATTCAAAGGGGAGAACAAATCGAGCAGATTAATCAAAAAGGAAATATTTATTAAGTAAATGAATGGTTTGAGTGAAGTTTGCACGAATAGAAGTTATAATATCTCTGAAGTAGATTTCGTTTACCTGTACCTTTTCGTTCGAGCTTAGTCCCTATAAGATCGTTTCGCGCGCATCTTAGATAATAAACTAGAATAAACTCGAAAGGAAACCTGAGAATGAGGAAGCTTTATAAGTTTTTAAGCAGAATTTAAGGCGTAAGAGTGTGACCTGCGTAAGTTATATTGGCTAGAATAACGAAAATAATTCTTTGGTTGAGTAATTTTTTTTTTATTTCAAGAAAATACAGTACTTTAAAAATCGCAGTATTTTCCAAAAAATATCTGAAAAATACTACAAACATTTATTTACTGTTTAAAACAAAAATAATTAAAACTGAACTATTTTTTCAATAAGTAGAATTTTTTTTTTTTTTGGTAAGAAAAGGCGTGGGAAAATGTCAGCGATTTTGTATTTTAATTCCATTCATTTTTCTCACATATGCCTTTTTCACTCAAGTTTTTACACTCAAATATTCTTTGTGATTCAAATTATTAAGAGACATTATTTAATAAAAAAAAAATCCTCCGGAGTTTCACTTATTGTTTAGTAAAGAATATCCGCATAAATTTTGGGTCATTTTGAAAATTTTAGCATTAAAAAAATTCAATGGGGTTTTTCCCGGAAAAATTGTTCTGTAGAATTGACCTTTTTGTTTTATACTGTTGGTTCACTTGAAAAATTCATAGCTTAAACTTTTTAAAATACGAAAGTATTTAAAAAACCACAAGGAACAAGTTAGATATGTATAGCCTTAAGAAATTATAAATATTTTTCAAATAAACCCTGTAAGCAATGTTGCCATGGTAGCCTAATGGTTTTGATCGAAAACTCAGAACGTGGTTTCCGTTGAGTCTTAATGCCAGATATTCCACTTGCCAAAATTCCTTGTAATCTCGACGTGAAGACTTTGAGCCTCGATAGATTTAACAAGCATCAGCCCCACTACATATCTGGATTTTAAAAAGACCAACCATGAGCTCGAGTACATGACCACTCGACAACCATCGTGTGAGTCACCACGGCTACGATAAATGAGTGGTATTAAAATCAAGCTTGTGGTTGGTGATTTTCAAATGAGCCACGTGTTCGAGTTTGATTCTACTAGAGATCCGTCGTGTAGGCATACACTACGCATCTAGACATGTCTGTTAAATATGTCGGGTCTCTAAGCCCTTATGTTGGCGTTGCATGCATGTGAAGGAAGGAGGGCCTACTCGGGTCAAGTTCTGATCATCTGACCGTAATTCACAATTATTAGTCCGACAGAAGCCAAATCAGATTTTAATAAATTTCCTTTGATGAATTGTTTGTTCTTAAAAGGGTTATTAGTTTCAGATAGACAATAATTGCTCCCGATTCTCTTTGGATTGCTTACAAGAACATAAAAATACAATTTTCTCTTTTAGAATAACAATTTAACTCAAAGAAAAAAAGATTTAATGAACACCTTAAATATCTTTTCGTGATTTTTGCTTTAGGTATGTTACGTGGTGTAATAAATTCAGTTAGGTTTGAATTCTAAATAAAGTTCAAAACATGCATCGATAGTAGACCAATGGTTATGATCGCGAACTCATGGCCGATGATGTTTCTGTCGAGTGGTGAGATCGAGTCCCGATGCAAGTAAAAACCCGTTGTCTTAAATAGATGACACACGTTTAATATGCTAGGGAACAAAATTCTTATTTCGGGAAAGTGTGGGGTGAAGAAAAGGGGGAAAGCTCAGGTATCAATTTTGTCATTGTTATATTGGCTGAGATTAGCAAACCTTTATGTCTAGCTGAAATAGCAAAAGCCGGGAGCATTCAGTAGGACGATGTATTCTAACGAAAGTCAATTTTTTTATTTGACTGATGTCAAAAAACGATTAGATTATTTATGGTTGTTAGCAAGCCTTTACCCCGAAAGAAATAGACAGCCGAAAACGCTTCATATGACGATACATACCGAATGTTAATTACGTTATTTGACCATGGCTTAAAATAACGAGGCGTATTGACTGTGGTTAGAAAGCCGTTTTTGACGATTAGAAATAGAGACAGACGGAAGCGTTCAATATGACGATACATACTGAACGTCAATTTCGTCGTTTGACCGTGACTCAAAATAAATAGGCGTACAGACTGGTTAGAAAACCTTTTCGACGATTAGAAATAGAGACAGACGGAAGCGTTCAATATGACGATACATACTGAATGTCATTTTCGTCATTTGACCAGGACTCAAAATAAGGCGTATTAACTGTGGTTAGAAAACCTTTTCGACGATTAGAAATAGAGACAGTCGG
>BMAW01129301.1:297186-314746 GCA_019974015.1 Nephila pilipes | reverse complement strand
AAACAAGACGTTTTTTGAACGTCCCGACTTGCAACTTTTTGGATTGCAGTCCTGCAGATCCTAAATGATGAAAACATCAAAATCTCTAGAAACAGACAAAATCTATAATAGACACGACCATTGCTCGAGGCGTATTCATTTGAAGATATTTTAACTGACCGAATATGTTTAAAGAGTTTCGTCTTTGGCAATACTAGGTGTAATGCATCGTATACAGTGGAATACATTTTATCAACATTTATATATGTAAAGGTGTGACTTTTTTCCAATTTTTTATTATTTTTCTTATATTTGAATAGTCGGGACCAACCATTATTACAGAAAATCAATTTCTTGAATATCTTAAATTTAGATTATCATTAAAGTTTTAAAAGATAAATTACTTAATATCTTTAAGTATAGTCAAAATGTATATTCATCATCTGTCAAGCAAGCGGAATTTATCAGCTATCGCTTGCATATGTGCTTGTATGTGTTAACCACATACATATATTGCTCTAATAGCATATATATATAATAGCATATATTGCTCTATAGCATAATATTGCTCTGTATACATATTGCTCTATAGCATATGTTAAGTAATGTATAAGGATCAATATATGATACTATATTGCTCTATGGCTATGTCATAGCCTCTTCAGTTCGTTCATGCATGTAGCGAGGTCCTCCAGTAAACGAAGATTGTCTTGCGCGTGTGCTACTTCGTAAAGAGTCGCCATTTTAATATTTTTCAAAATTCCGCTAAGTTTTGGAGCTAAACTACACTTTCACCAACCGTGGGATGCCAAACTCACTTATTTCTATCCCTAAATATTTACGTTTCCTATTTTCAACATGTACGAAATTTCACATAAAGAGCCCCTTAGCCAAAATCTTGCCCATCCTCCATCAGCGCTTCAATATAAAATTATTTGGTATTTTTCCATTTCGCACGCGCAAATCTCACCAAGTAAACTTAATTGGTAACAATACACAGAATACATATAAAAAAATATATTCCGTTTGGCATCGGTCATATCATTTTTGTCGATAAAGTCACCAAAAATAACATAACCGATGGATAAGAGTAGATTATGGGATGAAAATTACATTTTGGATAAGAGTTCCGTAACATCCGTTCTTAGTGAGTGTCTACATCGCAAAATGAATAACTATGCTGAATTTCAAGTCAATCGGTTGTATAGTCTTTGAGATCTCGTGATGAGTCAATCAGTGGTATTTCGCTTATATATATATAGATAGGAGTATTAAAAGATTTTGGTTTGATTAATAAGGAATGAAATTTGAAAAAATACTTAAAAAGTTTATATTGTTTACAAAACATGACAGGCATATTTCAATGCTCAATGATAATGGTGAACAAATATGTAATAGGAATACAAACATATAAATAAGTTCAAACACATAGATTATTTATGATATTACATAAATTATTAAAATATTTAGAATAGTTTCACAGTGACTTTGAAATAAAAGTTAAGAACATTTCTCTAAATTCCTTTAGTGAACTGTTTATTTATCTTAAGGAATCTATTTGCATACCAGTGCTATTAAAGGTTGATTTATTGAAAGGTTGAATACATCGAATAAAAGGTTTTAAATGTATTTTTCCAAAAATGAGGGAAGAAAAGTATTTGCGTATATATAAAAATAGTTGTTACTCTAAAACTCTCCTAGAGAAATATTGTAGCGTATCAGGTATGTAAATATAAATAGTAATATGCATTTCTTTAAATTTATTGAATTCCAAGGAGTTAAACAAAAATTATACTTCATTTTGAATCGTTCGTTCAGTATTATTCGTAATTATTAATCAAAGTATCTTTTGTTTTTGTTTTTCTGTTAATTTTTTTGGCATTTTGCTTTATCCTTTCAAGCGAATTGTAGTGATTGTGATTAAGAGTCAAATTTACGCAATTCTAATAAGCCTAAAATCTGTAAGCCACTTTATTAAAATTTTGAGTAAGCAATATCAAAATAAATTAATAAATATTAATGCTTAACTAATAGCTCCCTTTTAACAAAATATTATAATTAAGAATTTTACAAATCTAGATAAATCTAATTAATCTACTTCAAATCATTGTACCCTATTAGAAGAGACTGCTAGCGACGAAATTCGAGTCTAGTACACACACATAGTATATGGCTTCACAGTTTCTGGAAAAAGTTTAGCTTTCATATGTATCTCTCTAAATCCTCTGTCTTCTCAGTTATATTCACTGGACTTATAAAATAATTATGATAATTTTCATACATCACGATTCTTTCAGAAGGCTAGGTTCTCGCATGAAACATCGTTGTAAAATGGTTTGAGATGTTAATTAAAGAGAAATACGAGCGAGAAACCTTAGCAAACATAGTTAAAATATTTATTTGAGCTTCAACTGAATTGAACAAGGGTGGTTCAAAAAGTACTCGTATTTGAAGACAGATGGCATCATTAAGGTAAATAGTTGTTACTATTGAGGCCTGCCATCTGTTGAATGGAATGCCTATTGGTTCACTGTCTCTCCACGCAGATACCAACGACTTTTATAAAATATCAAAGATTACTCTGATTGGGTGAACTAATGGAGAAACTTCGACCAGACAGCGTCGGGTTTTAGACTAAACAGACACGGAAGTAACTCTCGCACACTATTAAAAACTTTCTCATTTTTGCTAACTTTCAACTACTGCGATCTTTTGATTATTGTATCTCTTGAAAACATTTGCAACATTTCTCTGTCGCTTTTATACTACTTGATTATATTTACTTACTACATTTCTAATATTTACCTAATTTGCATAATCATGTTTCATTTGGAGGGAAAGGAACTGGAAAATGAATCAATAAGTACGGAGAGAAAAAAACACGTATTAGTTAAGAGAATATTCACGAATATCTCGAGTTGCAAAATATTACGTAGTGTTACAAATTTTAAAAAAGTTCTATTCTAAGTTTTGCAAAGAACAGATTTAGCCACCCAAGGTGCGCTTTTTTTATAATTGTTATTAAATTACTCGAAGAAATATAAGAATTAAACTTTACGATGAAATATCGAGAAATGGACAGTAGTAAATTTCTCCCGATATTAAATTTAAAGGAAATGATAAATTATTAAATTGAATATATTTAAGATAAATGTAATTAAAATTAAAGCAACCGATAAATTATTATATTGATTATATTTAAGCTAAATGCAATTAAAATTAAAGCAAGCGATAAATTAATAAATTGAATATTGTATCAGCTACACGTAATTAAAATTAAATCAAACAATAAATTATTAAATTAAATATTATATCAGCCAAATGTAATAAAATTAAAACAAATGATAAATTATTAAATTCATTATTATATCAGCTACTTGTAATTAAAATTAAATCTAACGATAAATTATTAAATTGAATATATTTAAGCTAAATGTAATTAAAATCGAAGCGAACGATACAAAAATTGAAAAGTGATCTGGTACGCCAAAATTGATCCAACAAAAACAAAACCCCTTTGGTGGCTAATATAAGGAAAATTTGCTGAAAGTCACAAAATTCTGATTATTATGAAAACCCTAAATGTAGAAATTTATCTTATCATTTTTAAAAAAGAATCTTTTTCGTAATAACTATATAAAAACTATATCTAAAACAAGTTCTTTAAATTGAAAGTCTTAACTATTACCAAAAAGTTTGAAAGTTCATATAAACATTATAAAATTTGTACAAAGAATGTAATATATTATGCCATAGAATAATTTAAAAGTGATTTTCATCATGTTCATAAATAAACTGCAAATAACATTTCCATAATCCACGAATAATTTATATAAGAATTGCTTAACCATATCATTAAATCTTTATAAGTGGTGTGTGAATAGTATTAGAAGTTAAAAAAAACTTCTAAGTTTTCTCTGAATATTTACCATTATTTTAAATATTTAAGACATAGCAGAAAAAAACAACAGAATATTTTATTCTTAGGAAAATGTCTGTATTCCCCATCAGACAACTATTATAAATCAATTCGATGAAAATAAAGAATAAATTACTTATTGCAAAAGCATTTGTTTAACTATTTAATTACCATATACATTATAAAACGAAACTCATGAACATTACTAGAGCTCGTTTCTTTTAACCAAAATAATTTACTAATCGAATCAGCAACAGAAATAGAACTTGCACACATGGGGAAACAAACGTTAGTGCCTACTGATTTGCCAAAACAGATCGCAATATCTTGTTATAGTTAAAAGAAAGATATCTGAGAATCTATTACGGGAATTTAAATGCCTTAAATTATTTTTTCAAAATTAACTCAGTAGAAATAGTAGAATATTGTTTAAAATACTTATTGAATAATGCATGATAAAAAAAATTTTTCTAATGCTTACTTTATTGAATGAATCACTGCAAATATTTCTTTATTTTAGTTATAAATAACATATATATACATGCTTATATAAATGTACTATTAATATTTATGTTAGCATATATTGTATTCCTTATTTTCCTTGTAAATTATTCAAAAAATATATTGCATAGATGTGCAATATATGTTTTAGAGGGGAAAAAAAGCACATATGTAAAACCTCTTTATATTGCTTTATTTTAAATACATAGTACTCGTATATAATTCATATGAGTTGAACTTGTCATTTAAATCTTAGTGCTATATATTAAGAAGAACAATTTGTAATACATTTGTATTTTATAATTCATATTCCATTTGAACATAATATCTTTCGTGTAAAAAGAAATAATTGTTCAGCATTTGAATTGTCTAGAAGAAGGAATTCATTACGTAGTTAATTTCGCAATTTAGTGAAGTTTGTTTTTCTCATAGATCAATACATAATGTTTTATGAGAATTTCGCAATGCAGTTCATTACCAATGTGAACATCAAAATCTTTTCTTATGCAATTGGCGAAAGACTGTATTGACGATTGACATATCGTGGAAGGATGTCCTTGAGAAATAATGATGGTTCCTGTAATGTAATGTTAACTATAAATTAACCTGGATATTTAGAGAAGTTATCACATGTCTTAATACGTACTTGTTAATTTGATACTGCAATAAATAAAAAATATAAATTGAAAGTTGTGATGTTTAGCAACATGAACTGGAAACGCAATTTAAGCCAGCATTCTACGCTTCGTCGTATTCTATAACCTAGGACCGATTGAGCCGCTCACCTTCAAATTTTTCTCGTGAAGTCAGAAGTTAGTTAACTTTGATGCGCGGGTCGAAACACAGCACTGCTCGCATTTTCGGCATTCCATTCGCATTATAGTATAGTTCTTGTTTCCTTGTGGGTTACTTATCACTTTTGCGTAATAGTGCAACACTGTACAAACAGTGTACAGTTCAGTAAAATGCTCTGAAATCCCTGCATTTGTTCTTCAAGTGCTATTAAAATTAATAAGCGTAAGCATGAGACTCTCGGTATACAGCAAAAATTAGACACAATTAATCATCAAGAAAACTTTTCACAATTTGTTTTGACTTTTATTGTATTGTACTAATTTTCCTTTTCTGTTGTGTTTGCGGCAGAAGTTAAAACGCGCCTTAATAACTAGCCAGAGGAGAATCCCTTTAGGTACAGTTTGCAAGAGCACTGCAAACGGTTCCCGGACAACTTTTCTTCGGAGCCAAAGATTGAAGGTCCGAAATGCCCTCTCCTCCAAGGTCAATTATATCTCTCTTTGAGGGGTAGAAAACATCATCCATTGAATATTGAGTGTTTGAATTTAATTTTATAGCTACTAGAATAAGACAAGCTACTTTGTCGGATATTTATCGTTTACACAGGTTCAGAATGTGTTTAAACACACACAATAAATACTCGCTTTAATTATTTCAATTTTTTATCTAGAGTGATTTATTTTTGCTATTGAAACTCAATAATCTCTAATTCGTTAGATTAAAAAGCCTTTACTGTACTAAACAAATCAAAATTATATATCAATAAAGCCTTATCAAAATTTGAAAAAATCAATTTTACTCATACAGATTTATAAAGCCAAAGCCTAAACAGAAGAAAGGAGGTCAGAATATCATGCTGTCTTATGTTTCAAGGTCTGTGTCACGAAGTCAGTAACATTCGCAAAATAACATAGCAGTTTTTAGCCATTTTTTCAGTATATTTTCCTGTTTTAATGTAGTGGCATTGAAATATAGTGATTAAGTAACTTTATCGTGATTTTCTCGTGTAATTGCTTGTAGTCTAACGTAATGATATAGTTAATGGGTAATGAGAGAATTTCGAGGGATACTTAACAGTGCCACCCACTCAGATGTTCCATGTCACGTTTAGTGCTTTTTATTTATAGCTGAAAACAACGGGGATTGTGATGAAACGGGACCATCAAAGATGACACAGAAACATTTTTATCACGAAAAACAGATTTTGACTGAAACTAATGAAAGAGAAGGTAGTAAAACATATATTTTCACTTTCAGCTTTCTTTATCTTGTTTTTGATGATGTCATTAAGTTTAAGTAGGTAAACATCTCAATCTAAAAAAGTTTAAATTACTAATGTATTTAATCTTTATTCTTATAAATTAAAAATCAGCTTTAAAATAATAAAATATATATAATATAGATATAAAAAATTTATTAAATCCGTAAATATATGTCAATATAATTACTCTATTATTATTCCTTAGAAATAAATATTTCACGGCAAAAACATTTAAAAATTGTTATAATGAAATGTATATGAGATGTTCGATATCAGTTAGTTTTGAAGGTAATTTTTTTTTTAATTTAGTGATTCAAATTTAAGGGAAAAAGTTATTATTATGTCCAATTTAGTTTCTTCAAATATAACCACCGTTCGTTTAAGAAAAATATTAATCTGTTTTTTTTTTTATATATTGATTTTCTCATCAGCAAAATTTTGATTTGTCTAGTAAAACATCCATGAACTGTTTTAATTTCTAGTTTTTACACTAGTTATATTTAATTTAATGTGATGAATAAAACGCTTATCTCTGAATCATTAAAATAAAGTCGATTTTTTTTCCTAAATATATTTAATTTGTTGTCCAAATGTCATTCTTTGCAATCTCCTTAAAATATACTTCTAATAAGAATAATGTGTAGACAAAGTATTACACACTTTTTATCACCATTTAATAAAATTTTATGCACAAAATAAAATTAAATGAAACAGTTACATTTCCAACTTTGATTTGAATGCGGAAATAATTTTTTAATGATGATATCAGTTATTATTTATGAAGTTTTAAAAGTTAGATTTTTTTTATTTTACCAAGCATTTAACTATTACTCAATTTAAAATTACGATGTTTATCATATAATGTTTAGGATATAATAAAACAATCCTATTATGGTGCTGAAACATGTTTGGAATGCTTTGATTTTAGATACTTTATAAAAATCGTCTGTCTTTCAAAAATCTTATGAAGTTGCTAATGTATCAATAAAACTATCGTCTTTAGTTTAATAACTTAACTGTATATATTATGTCTACTGGAAGTTCTGGTAGTTAGCTAAAAGTGAGAGGAAATAAAACTTTATCATAGATTTAATAATATTTATTATACAACATATTTTCCGTCCTCATTTATGAACTCTTGCCTCTATGATAGTAATTGATGATTGCCATTTTTGAAAAATGTCTTGTCTTTAGAGACGTAGAACACAAGTAGTGTTAGGTTGACATATGCTTCAGTTTTGAATTTATTTTTCCTTTAAAAACATTTTACAGGGAAATAAACAAATGATAATTAATGAGTGCTAGGTCTGAGGAGTATGGTGGATGCGACAGATATTCCCAGACACAGCTCTGTGATTTTTTGACGAATCGTTTAAGCAACACATGGTTTGGCATTTTTATGATGCAATACAATGTTTTTCGTATTGAATATCGCCCGCCTCTTTTCCCTCGGAGCGTTGTTTGAATCATCTCTCCTAATTGAGCTTTTTGTTATATTTGAAATGACCATAACGTATGTCCCAATGTATACGTAATATTATCTTATTCAAGTTCAAGGTCAGGCGAGAGGGGGGGGGGTCTAGACTCTTTGCATGCTGCTTTCCTTACGGTATTTTAGTACTTAATCCTCTTTTCACCACCAGTTATCACCCGATCCAAGAAGGATTCGTTTGTGTTCCGAGT
Source organism: Nephila pilipes (assembly GCA_019974015.1). Classification (NCBI taxonomy): domain Eukaryota; kingdom Metazoa; phylum Arthropoda; class Arachnida; order Araneae; family Nephilidae; genus Nephila; species Nephila pilipes. Next base: position 306,608 of record BMAW01129301.1, on the reverse strand, counting down.
AAGGAAAGATGTGTATCTGACGATATGTATTGAAAGTTTGCTAACTTTCATGAAGCATCCATCTGGGATATTAGACCAAGCTTAGTAACGATGGAATTTGTATTACACGGTAAATATTATTAAATGCATGAAAATATTCTTTAACTTCCCAAACGGACAGAACTTTCTAGTTGGCCTAATATTATGATTTGCTTTGCAAGTTTCGAAATTTGAACCTGGCAATGGAAGTTTTGTTTCATTTTTAATAGTTGTAGAGTTAATCAATTCAGTTGTAAGCTTGCGATGGAAGGTTGTTACTCATTTCACGTTTCGCCCTGCTCTTTTGCATATGACTATACTATTATAATTATAGTGAGTTCAAAATGAAAGGTTTTGACTGCAAACCATTTCTGTTTGCTTCTTGTGCCATAGCTAAACTCAATATATTAACACTATAAGTCAATCAAAGAGACGTTAGAACAATAAACACAATATTGATTGGTTGATAGCTAGTATAACCACGATTATGAATGCTCTCTCTGACAGGGCCTTAACTATATTAACTCAATCTACCATTAATAATCTAACTGACTCTTACCACTAAGGCTATCCTGATTTCTAGCATACATTAACCAGCCGATAACTTGTAACAATTCCCGGCTCCGACTTCAACTCGGACTCTGGAACAATTGCTGAACACTAGAATCACTTAACTTTAACCTCTCTATCGCGACTCTCAGTCCGAGTTTATATATTTCCTAACTCTCCTGCTTCCTTTCATTTCTACCTACTTTTGATTTACATATTCAGGTTTCATTTTTGGTTGGGCAAAGGTTGTTTAGCAAAAGCAATCAATCTTAATTAAAAGTCCCCAAGGTTAGTGAAGAGAAAACCGCGAATAGCCCAACTTCACAAGGTAGCTAATATTCATATATTTATTAAAGCTATTTTTTATTGTAAAAGTTTAAAATGGCTTTTGTTTGCCATCTGCATTTGTTTAAGTGAATTTCGATTTCATGTTTTGGGGGAAAAAATAAGTGAAATTAAATTAGTTACATTAAAAACTTTAACAATGTTAATTCAAAATTAATCGGACCAATGCAAAAATTTCTCTCTCACTAAAACATTCTGTACAGCTAAATCGGTAAATTTAACTTATGTAACATCTTTAGAAAAATGCATTAAATTGTTTCCATGATTTTTACATCATTACTTTGTCTTACTGAATGTTTACTAATGAATGAAGAATTGTGATACGAATTAAAATTCCATCTCATATTTATACAAATTTATATATTTCACTGACGTTAGTTGTAATTCCAAGTAGATATTGTAACTGAAATAAAACAGTAATTACGTTCCCACGCGTTTGAAAACTTTTCGCTGAAAGTTATTTACATCCTTTTCATGCTGGGAGATTTATTATTCAGAAATGTTTTACTCTAAGTATAAATTTGTTTACCTTCTGGTTTGTGTGCCAATTATTTCAGCAATTTCTATTTTCAAACTGCTTAATATACTAAGAAAGATCGAAAGTACATCAAACAATACTGCTGGTACAAAGCAAATGTATGATTGGCTCTAAATCATTTATATTTTTTTGCATATATATCAAATATATAAATAGCTACATATCGTTAAAAGTTAAAAATATTTATTTTTATTCCTGTCTTCAAAATTATTACTGTACATTATTCTTTAATAATTGACGTACCATCGAACATGGGAATTTTCCTACATAATTATGGTTAGAAATCTCAAGTTTTTGAAATATGATAGTTTGCTATAACTGCCTTTGGATTTATCAGAACTTGTCTAATGGTCTCGAAAGCGATTATTTTTTTCTATTTTGGGATATTATTTTAACTCATACTCTCTACAGAAACTGAAATCGAAGTGATTGCTTCTTTTCAGTTAAAAAAAAAGTCTAAGTACTCGCATTTGTTTTGTTCTCATTCTCATAACAAGAATTATTATGGAATATAATATTATGGTGTAACGATTTGTTCTGAAAACTTTTTTGTAACTTAACGTTCACACTTTAAAGGCTTTGCCATTAGAATAAAATTTCTTTTGATATATCAAATATAATACATTAATTTTTCAAAAGAAATTATTATTTAAATTGGCGAATCATGCTTTATCAAGAGGTTTTTTTTTTAATTACTTATTTAGTATTAGCTTTTCACTTCAGCTATAGAACAAGATATTAGTGATTGACTTCTAATTTCGTATAACAGTTACGTGATCAGATTATAATGTTTGATTTCTAATTTCGCATAACAGTTACGTTATAACAGTTATGTGCTATTCGTGAATTCTCTTCACTAACTTCTGGGACTTTATATTAAATTGAATTGAATAAAATTACTATTTCTTCTTAAACAGAATAAAAAGCGATTAGGTAAATAAGAGGATGATAGAAATAAAGTGAAGTGATTTGGAGATAATGATATATAAATGAAATAGATTGAAAGAAAAATGAAGAAAGATAGAGGATAATGACTTGCTAAGAGAGGTTCATAATTCGGCTTTAAGTTTTTAAATTAGATGTGTAGATTGAAATAAATTCTATTTGAATTTTTAAGGTAAGAATTAGCCTCTTGTAAGTGGTAAGTGAATCAAACGAGTGAATTGGTAAGGTATGGATTTATTAGTTGAATCTTATTTAACATAGATAATTTAATTGAGATCCAGGAGAAAGTGACTTAAGCTATCCATCAGTGACTATTAATAAAACAATTTTGGTTCTTATGCATCTTCAATTGAAGTCAATATGCATTGATTGCTAGATTCAACTAAGGTATAGCGCAAGAACTGAGTAATGAAGGAAATTCGCTAATAGATCACCAGACCTACAATCCCACCATCAAACTTTCACAACATTAAAGTATACAAAAACTCTGTTCACATTTAATGTGCAGCTCCTTCCATTATTCTATGGCCGTGGTAGTCTAGTGGTCATGGTTACGAATTCGGTTTTCGTCGAGTTATAAGTTCGAGCCCAAATGTCACTAAACCCCCTCCGTATTACGGTTTTGATACACGTTAAATCTGGTTGAGATCTTAAGTACTCCCATTGACATGCTATGGAAGTTTGGAGAGGGTGGTGCCAACTCAAGTATCATCCTCGTCATTTGACCGAGACTCAAAACTATGAGATCTGTCCACAAAATCCATCATGTTGCTTCTTAGTGCGACAATAAACAATAACGTGGTTGCCGTGGCCTATTGTTTCATGGTTGCTTATTAACGGCCGGTGTGGAATTCTTCGAGTCGAGGTTTCGATACTGGAAACCACTGAAGACCCGCGGTCTAGCAGGGTTGTTACTTGTAAAATCCCACGACGAATCCTAAGTCCCCTTGTTGTCCGAGTGTGGAAGTTTGGAGAGGGAGTTACCAACACGTTGTAGTTCTCGTCACTTGACCTATGTTCAAAGTTACTAAGTCCGTCATCAATAGTACTCACATTGCATCTCAGTGTATCGTTGAAAACTAATCTAATTTTTTATTTCCCTCTAGATGGATTGTAAAAGAATTAGAGTTTTTCAATCCGAGACCCATATCAAATATCGCCTACATCTCAGTATTAAGCACCGGATTACCACTATTTTTTAAAATTGTTAAAAATGGAGTCAAATTCAGCATATTTTCCAAGACGAATGTTTCCTTTCATTTTTTTTTATCCAGTTGTCTTCAAACACTTTTTGCTTGTTTATTAATTTTTTTGGTATGAAAAAGAAAGAAAAATAGTCCAATAGTTTTAATACTTCCGGTTTTTTAAATATATGTCTTGTGAGCTTCTAAACGTTTTTTCATTAGAAAATATTTGCATGATATTATAGTCAGAGCTCAAAAGCGTATTTCAGTAACTTGCAAGTCTATTTTACACGTAGTTTTACTATGACTTAATTTTACTCGATAAGCAATCGTTTGTGATGTAATTCATAGATATAGTAGAGTCATAATTCTTGTTATTCTTTTTAAGGAGTTCAGATAAATCATTTGTCGGAGGACGTCACGATTCCTTTTAAAAGTAGACATTTGTACATTGTTTATTTTACTTATATGTAGACTGTGGGGTGATGCAATTATACATCCCGAATCTACAATGGTTTGCTCTCGGATGTCAAGGGGTTAATTTCATTATCGGATTACGTGTGGTTTTGGTAAAAATTTAATGATGAGGCTCAACTTGTTGTACTTCGTTTATTTGAAGAGATGATGAACAGTGAAAAGTATTTACACTATGAGATGACGAATTGACCAGTTCATCGGAGCAAAATAGATGGCTGCTTCATTTAACCCATATTGGCGAAGGGCGCTGGACGCGCTCGGGTGTTTGGAGTTAACTTCCGATGCGGGAAATACGAAGGAGCAGAGAAGCGGGAAAATGGGGGAAAGAGAGAACGAGAACAAAGTGTCACTCAATTTTGTTCTGGAATAGGTGACGCTGCGTGAGCTATCCCATGACGCTGATTAGTGGTGCCATCTATCGAGTATCGGAGGAACTGGTTTAACAGTACTTTGGAAAATAAAATTAATTCTTTAATAATTAGCTGGAAAATCCTACATATGTGAATCATCGTTTCTCGGAAAGCGAAATATTTCAATTTGTATCTTTTTTGTTGTTAACGGAAAAGTTATGTCCTTTCGTGAAGAGAAAAAGAAAATAATACATTTTTCATACATTTAATAATATTTACTGTACAATATAATTTCCGTCTTTACTAGGATTGGTCTATAAACATTCCAGATGGGTGCCTCGTGAGTTAAGTGAGAAAAATGTGATTAATCGAATAGGTATCTGCACATCTCTGTTTGCTTGGAACAAAGACAAACCCATTTTGTACCTTATAATTGGTAAGGGAAAATGGATTTCTTTCGAATACATTTTAAGGCGAAGAGCATACTTACGTCATGAACTATCTGTCCCTTCCACCTCTAAATCGAGCTTGAGCTGGAATAAGAGCGCTGTGCACTTGGTGACTAGTACAGGAATTAATACATTTCAAGCTTTTGCAATCTATCAAAAAGTTCAATTAGTAGAGATACTGTCAGCAAATGGATGATTGTAACAAAGCACTGAAAGTAAAGAGGTCGGCGATGTTCTATATGAAGCACATTATATTGCATCATGATAACGTCAAACCACATGTTGCTTTGGCGATTCGTCAAAAAAAAAAAAAAAAATCATAGAGCTAGGTTGAGAATTTCTGACGCATGTGCTACATTCCTCAAACCTAGCATCCTCTATTTATCACTTGTTTATCACCCTGCAAAATGTTTTGTAAGAAAAAAATTAAAAACTAAAGCATAACTCAACCAAGCACTACTTGAGTTGTTCGCCTTTAAAAACAAGGTATTTTTCAAAAAATGGTATTTACAAGTTACCATCACACTAGTAAGAGTTCATAAGTAACAACGAAAAATATATTGCACAATAAATATTATTAAATTTAGGAAAGATGTACTATTTTCTTTTTACTTCACAAACGAACAGAATTTTCCAATAGACTTAATATTTTCAAGTGAGTGAGATTAGTTGTGCGTTCAACTATTCCGTATATTGGTGAAATTTTAGTTCCACCATTCTGTATATTGGTCAAACATTAGTTCAACCATTTTTTACATTGATCAAAGTTTGAGAGTCATTAATACGTTTTCCCTCCCTTTTTTGAAGGAATTTGAAAAATGATAAAATAAGCAATAATTGGCGAGAATTTATGCTACTATCTGAGTCATAAGTACGTGAATGGTAAAAATATGACGATAAACTTCGTTGGTAACGTTGATAATGATAAAATAATGGCCAGAAAAAAAGGCTGAGACAGAGAAAAATACATATATAGACAAACGTCTAATTTTTTAGACAGTTTATAGTAATATTGTAACTCACGGTTCACTTAACCCGCGGTTTACTAAACACAGATCCGACCAAAGAGTGTTAAAGGGACCAGATTATACATCTGTGGAAGTGCGGGTAGTTCTATTTTTTTTTTTAGGTTATTCATCTAAGGTTTTTTTTTAAGTTCTTAAGTTTCTAGTAGCATGTATTATTTTTATTAATATTGTTTTAATTTATAAAACGAAGAAAACAAATTGAAATTTAATATTTTACCAGATACTTTTTTTTTTGTTTGTGACGTAATTTATTTATTTCTTCTCATCATTCAGAACACCCAATTTTAATTGAACACTTTTAATTTCTCGAAGATTACGAAATTGACACCTATATATTTCTTTAAATACGAGGGTTATTTCGAAAGAAAGTATCATCATTTTTTTCACAAGGGTAATTTATTGCAAAAAACAAAAACAAAAAAAAAAACGTATCATTACGCACTATACACCTTGCACTATTTTTCGACATAGTTGTAATTGAAATTGAGACATTTGTAATAGCGTGCAATCAGTTTGAAGAAAATACGCTAGAAAAACTGGATATCCTGCGAAAACGGTAAATGGTAACGGCCAACATTACGAGGTACCTATTAAAAAGTTTTAATTTACCCTCTCATCATAATTAAAATAAAGTTATTATCATAATTGAATAATTTTTCATAATTAAGAATTAGGTATCTAAAATTAGGATCAAGGCAACAAAAGCCTGGGTATTCGACAGATTGAGGAACTGCAGAAACAAACTTGGAGTATAAGCTAAGAAAGCACGCATTTCCATTGACGGCTGTAGCCGTAAGCTAAGAAGCATATATAACAATGGACGGAGAAGCGCGAAGGGGTGGGGGACTTCATTTCGAAGACGAAATCGACTTCCAGAACACTGAGATCCGCGGGAAGTAGAGAGGTTTAAAAATGAAGTTTAAACACAGTTTAAATTAAATGAAATTATTAAGAAGGATATCCTGCAATGCAAGGAATTGTAGAACAGCCTACTGCACCTCAGCATTATTTTGAATGGACCTGGCCACGAATAATAGGCAGTATGGATGCTATGTCTGATACCTTTATGAGCATATCCACTGATACCTTTATGAGCATATCCACTGATACCATGTCCTGTATTCTTGCAGTGTTGTTTTCATTCGCTAAAGTGGAGGAACGCTCACTTCGATCTTCATCCTCTCCCTGTGCCTTCCTTTACTAAATATGCAACACCAATATCCAACCATTTGATGAGGCATGACCTGTTCATCATACAGGGTCTGTAGGCGTTTGTGGACGACTAGTCCCACGAACTCATTCATACTGGGTTACAGCGCTGATCTCCATTGCTGACCACGTCGTCAGTCACGTGTCGGGCATGCTGGTCTTTTCTTCATCTCTCTGCGCATGCGTCATTCGACCTCCACTGACGCTACTTCCGTCGTTGAACCAGCAAAGGTGAGGATTCTTTTGGCAGTTGTTTGTTTGATCTGGTGCACCATGACACGTTCAAAAATTGTTGAAACTTTCTTTCGGAACAACCCTCTTAATTATACTCATATGTAAAAAGTGTTGAGTAGAAAAATTTGCGTTTTCAAATGCCTCACTGATTTAATATTAGGATCCCGTTTTTTGTTATACTTACTTTCCGTAGAATTCAGTACTTTAAAGAATAATTTTATGATGTTATAAATAGGTTTATTTCATAATGAAAAATTAGTTACAGTAAAAATACCTCCAGTAATAGAGGTAAACTAAATCAACAATGCGGATTAAATCTATTTGCTCATTATCTTCAACATTCAGTTCATTTCCAGCTATTGACAGTCATATCAATTTAATCTAGCTATGATAAGAATTACTAATATCTTTAAAGATGTCCCTTTTCCTGCACATAGGCTTACACTAAACAAAAAAAAAACATCATGTAACTCTTCCTGCATATACACAATTATCGTACGTACGACTCAAAAGCACTGGAATGTCTAAAAAAGATCTTACGCTATAGAACAGAACTGGGTTACAGTCTCGTCTGTTTCTTACAGTTCTCCTACTTCACTTTCAAAGTGTTAATTCTTACTGGAAATAAGGCAACTGATCTGTATCAGTTCCATTTCTCCAACAGCGATGTTTTCAGGCCTTTATCACTTTCAAGATGTGGGAATTGATCTGCAATTGCAGTTCTATAAGCTATAGTTAAGTTTAAATTTCCAAGGAATCGGATTTTGCAGAGGGAAATGAATTTTTTTCAATGTTTATTTATCAATATTTTTCCAATCCTTACGCTTTATGTTTGCGCCGTAAAGGGTTTACAAGAGAAACATATGAAGATCTTAAGTAAAACTCAAGATCGGTTCCCACACAACGCCTGCTAAATGGATTAAGTTCTCATTTTTTTTGTATTAAATTTTTAATGTACAGAGTGGAAATGCTTTTTTTTTTTTAAATTTATATTCAGCGACTCGTTGAGTTTCACTGTTGCCTTTCTTAAAAATTACCTTTAACCTTTCGAAAAAATTCCAGACACTAAAGTAAGCAAATTTAAATCCTTGGAGAAAAAGCTTTTCAACATATTTTAAAAAACGCTGTGACAATGTGGTTAAAAAATTTTTTTATCATCTTATATTTAAAATGTGCAGCGAAGTATCTTAAATTGAAGAAGCTGATACAAATCATAATATGTTAAACAAATTTCAACGATGATTTAAATTTTAATTTTTTACTTAATTTTCTTGATAAGTACCATGGACATGACTTAAGCGAAAATGTTCTTTGAAGCTCAACTGATATTGAGTGACCATGGTAGCCATAGTGGTCATGGTCGCGGACTCGCGGCTGGAGGTTTTCGTCAAGTCGTGGGTTAGACCCTCGATTTCTTTAAAGACCTGCCTTGTATCCAGAACTGACACACGTAAAATATGTCGGCGCCAAAATTCCTTCCATTGGTATGGTGTGGAAGTTAGGAGAGGGAGGTGCCAGCTCAAGTGTCATCTTCAGCTCTTGATCGAGGTTCAAAATTACGAGCTCCGTTGCCAATTGCCTTCGTGTTGCTTCTAGTGTGTCGTTTATAAAACCAAACCGGTTAACTGATGTTGGTAAGTTTGAAGAATAGTGTTTACAAAAGGTATTTTCTTATATTTCTTATATGAAGTTCAGTATATAAGCTAAATATACTGCTCAGGATTATCATATCCAATTATAATATTTCTATTTAAATATAAGAAGAATGACTTCCCTTCACGTGATTTTATGTACATTCACGTAGATTATGTTGTGGATATGCAATTGCTCTTCCAATAGAATTCAAATAATGCGCCTTAGGGCTTAAGACTTGAAATCTGATTAACTGAATCCAAAAACGAACTTTCCGGAAATTCGTTGACTACATGATTTTTAAGAAATAACTCGTTGTAGCCCATGAAACTGAAATCAGGACCAACTATACCTCTTAAATCTTGAACATAGGGTTCCCGTATATCATGCCTACACCTCAAAGCAATCACATAGCTCTGACAAAGACACACACACACACGCACACACACACACACACACACACA
>BMAW01129301.1:275739-292406 GCA_019974015.1 Nephila pilipes | reverse complement strand
ATATAATCGGCATAAAGTTTTGAAATTTTTTCTGATAATTTTGATCAACATATTTATTATTCTATGCATGAGGAATATGGATTTAGATAATTATTTTTTTTAATCCTGCAAAATTAGATGTTGCTGTTTTCTCTCTTTTACTGTTTTAAGAAATGTCTCTTTGACAGGAAAATATTGTAAATATAAAGTTTTTCTTTTTTTATATATATTTCTTATAAAATTTACTCACAGGGTACCTCGTTCCCTTAACGATAAAAATTAGCGAACATCTCCAAACTTATAATCGTTAATAATAAACTGAACAACCTGTCTAATATACGTCTAATAATAATATATGTCTAATACGTCTATAATAATATATGTGTAATATACACTGAAATGTTTTAGAACATTGCATTTTTTTTTCGAAGTCTTAAATTTCAGATTTTTATATCAAAATCGTGGCAATATTTCAGTTATCTACTTGTAAGGAATTGTTACAGATTATTCAAATTTATGTGTTGTTAAATAAATTATGATTGATTGATTTGAAAGCCAAAATTTAAACTATTTTTGAACATTATCAGTATTTTTCCAATCCTTACTATTTAAACTAGTACTGAAAAGTTTTTACATGAAAAACATATTTTGTAAGACAAGTTCGGATCACATACAATGTCTTTTGAATGGATTACCTGGAAGTTCTTATTTTTTATAAATTATATATTTAAATGTACATAATAGAAATACTTTTATTTTCATTTATATTTAGTGACTCTTTAAGTTTTACTGATGCCTGTTTTAAAAATTACCTTTAACCTTTCAAAAAAAAAAAAAAAAAATTCGAGATACGAAAGAAAGGAAATTTAAATCCTTTAAAAAAAGCCTTTCAACACATTTTTAAGAAAAATGCAGTGACAAAAAGGTTAAATCCTTTTTTTACCATCTTATATTTAAAATGTGCAGAGAATCATCTTAAATTGAAAATGATGATAGAAATCATAACATATTAAACAAATTTTAACGGTGGTTTAAATTTTAATTTTTTTAGCTCAAATTTCTTGATAAGGACCATAGACATGACTTAAACAAAAAACGATTCTTTAAAGCTCGTCTGATGTTGATAAAATATGAAACATAGAATTTACAAAAGATTTTCTTTTTTTTTTTCCTTATATATGTATAATATGAAGCTTGATATATAACCTAAATACAAGGAGAAAAATCGTATTATTGCAAAGGGGATATCATATCTTATTACAATATATTTATTTAAATATAAGAAAAATGTCTTCCATTTATGTGATTTATTTACATAGAAGAATAGCAAATTAAATAGGGCTTTAATTAAATTTCGTAGGTATAATTAAAATTAAATGTATTATACATAACAAAAATTCTGATTCGCACTTCCTGAAATAGGAATAATTTCAAATAAATTTTTACTGTTGCTTACACAATATATAATTGTCTTTTGTGTTATAGTTTGATAAGATAAATGCCTTTTCTGTAATATATCATTTTATCAATTGACCGCGGTAGCATAGTGGTCATGGTCGCGAACTCAAGGAAAGCGTTTATTTCGTTGACTCAAGGGTTCGATCCCTAACAACATTAAAGACAAGCCGTATAACGAAATTGTGACACGTTAAATCCTCCCATTAGCGTGATGTGGAAATTAGTAGAGGGAGGTGACCGCTCAGATCTCGTCCTTGTGACACCAAGTCTCAAAATTACGATGTCCGTCACCAATTGCCATCGTGACGCTTCGAAATGTGACGTCCATATATTAACAAACGTAATCATTTCATTCAAATAGTGAACAATAGCTTCCGGAATTATTTCATAAGACCTACGGATGCTTCAAGAAACCATAAAATAACATCTAAAACAGGCATCACGAAAAATGCCTCGTTTGCATACAGCATAAATCCCATCAATTCTATATTTACCTATATTTACAGCAGAAGCGATAGCTATAACACATCAATCAATAACTCCCGAGACTAACCCAGAGATGGCTCTCGTAGTAAACCAGTAACAAGGTCTTTCTAGAGTACTAACCTTTGCTTGAAACGTGTCAAAACTTTAAGTTGATCGGACCAGAAACAGCTGAGTTATCGAGGTTGGAGTAAAGTCGTTTTGTATAAAAAATGGAAAAAACCGAGTTTCGTGTTCTGATAAAACATTGTTTTTTAATGGGTAAAAACACCGTGCAAGCAAAACAATGGATTGAAAAATGTTACCCGGACTCTTGTCCATCAAAAGCAACGATTTGTCGGTGGTTTGCCGAGTTTAAACGTGGTCGTACCGACACAAATGACGCGGAACGCTCGGGTAGACCTGTGGAAGCCGTTACACCGGAAAAGGTGAGTGAAGTGACAACAATTATAATGAAAGATCGTAAAGTGAAGCTCCGTGAGATTGCTGAGATGACACAGATATCATATGGAAGTGTATTTACTATCCTTCATGAAAAATTGAGCATGAAAAAGGTTTTTTCCAAGTGGGTGCCGCGATTGCTTTCGATGGAACAAAAACAGCAACGAGTCGATGATTCAGAAAGCTGTTTATCGCTATTTACTCGCAATAAAAAAGATTTCTTGCGAAAAAAAAAATTTTTTTTTTTGAAAAAAGAAAAGGAAAAAAAAAAAAAAAATGGGGAAAAAAAAAATTTGGAAAAGCGTTGGAACGATTGTATCACCCTAAAAGGTGATTAACAAAAGGTGTTATGTTGATGAATAAAAAAAAATTTTGCAAAAAAAATGTTGTTTTCAATGTTAGTCTCGGGAGTTATTGATTGATGTGTTAGAAATGATCAACATTAGACTTCAGACAATATTGTGAAATTATATAAAACTGTTAATATTGTCCCATAATCGCTCCCTGTATTATCTGCACTTAAAATTATAACATTAAATCATTAAAAGTTATTTATAGATTAGCCAGCAAAATATTTATACAATCGTACTTTTATACTCAAATTATACTACTTTGGATTCCGGAACTTTCCGAAATTTTTTGGAATTATCAGGAGGATCGCCTCGGAAAATCGGTGACAGAGTCCAATGGATATATCAATTGGATTGCCCCAGAAGACACCAATAGCAAAATTCTCAATGACGAAAAGAATAAACGAATGAAAATTTTTCTCAAGCAAATATTTCAAAATTTTAGGAAACATCCCAATTGTAGATATAATATCCAATTTAACCAAAAAGAGAAGAGAGGAAATACTAAGCACTCGAATGATCAGCAAAATGATGATAACTCCCGGGCTTTCGCCCAAATTCAATTTAAATAATAATGCTAAGTGTAAGCGTAACCGTATCAATGATTTCGAATATATTCTTTTGACTTGTGTAATGAAAATGCAACCACATAGGAATGAAATATACTCAAGATAGACTCAAAGAGCAATATTGTTTTCAAAGAACTTTCGGGGGAAAAGGTAGCAAATAAACAAGTATTCAGAACATTCTTTTAGAAGGTGAAATATTTTGGTATCTATATGCTGTATATTTCATACAACCAATCATTCAATCAATTTATCCACTTTCTTCGTTCTAGTTTCTTGGGTGACAAATGAGCAAATCGCTTGTTAAATATCATTGTTACGAGAGTTTTTAATATTATATAAGAAATGAGACATCTGGAAAAAAATTCATTCAACAAATTAATTGATCCTTATGTACATAAGGCTATGAATTATAGCTATAGCTCATTTTCATTAGCTCACTATAGCTCATTTAGCTCGAAGCTGAAGATTGATGTAACCCGCAGTTTGGAGAAAATAGATTTCAATCTCCTGAGTTCTACAATGGTAGCCTCCGAAAGATTAAGAAACGTTGGGACAAATGAATAACACATTCTTAGTATCGCTATTAAAAAACGAGATTGTTACTGCTACAGAAGAAGTAACATATGCGCCAAACACTAGTGACCGATAGTGGTTTAACGTGAAGCCTTCACTTTCGAAAGTAGTGCCTTTCGCTTCTGTAAGCAAATCCATATACTCATAGCCTTCATCCGCATTACAGTTATTTTTTTGTTTTCACGGAGAAATGATAAGTGAGCAATGAACTGTCGTAAAATTTCGCATGAAACTTGGAAAAACTACTATTGAAACTTATAGTTTATCTAAAGCAGTCCATGGCAATGTATATTCATTGCGTGAGCGCGTTTTTGAGTAGATTCAGCGTTTTTAAGATGGCCGATAAGACGTTGAAGATGATCTACACCCAGGTTGCCCTCCCACATTCAAAACGGATGACAATATCGAAAAATCGGTAATCTGGTTCGATCCTACCTTCGGTATTCGGGCAATTGCTGAGACTGCAGGAATTGATAAAGAATCCGGACGGCAAATTTTTCTACAAAGACAATGTGCTAGCTCATTCCGCATTATCTATCAAGAGGTTTCTGTACAGCATCCCAGTGTTAAACCATCCGCTTTATTCACCGGTTCTTGGGCCATGCGACTTCTATCTGTGGTGAAATCTGCATTAAAGGGAACAACATTTGAGTTCGTTAATGTTGGAAGGAAAAAGAGGCTCGCATTCTGAAGAAAATGACAGAAGACTTCTAGCACTGTTTCGAACAATGGAAGATTCGCATGGAGCGTTGTAGGGTTAGAGGAGGGTTGTATTTTGCCTATGATAATAAGTAAATGTGTTTGACATCAAAATAAAATATTTTTACAGGAGAGTTTCGTTATTTAATAGCCATGGCTCGAAAATGGTGACTATATAGAGAAGAATAATAGGTACAATTTGAATTTCCATGATGAATATTTTTAATAATATTAAAACATCACGTTATTTAAATCTATGGCTTCCTGAAACCAAATAAATCACCATTAATAGCTGTAATTTACAACATTATGCCCATGAAAATCACCTAATACTCAGAATAAATTTAATTCATATTTTTCGGTTATTTTTAGTACACATTGAATCTTTACGATGCCCTCTCGTAACTTCAGAATTGATAAAAAATAAACGTTTATTTATTTTTATTTCGCATTGTTTTTAAGGTATTTATTTTTGCTTCAGTCGTGTCTGTTAATTTTATTAATGTATGGCTTATAGAGATGCCAGTTTCAGACATTTTCCTGTTTTTGCCTCATCATTCACCTGACTAAAAAAAATCTTTATATTGTTAACGTTAAGAAATGTTGGCCCTACTAAGTCATTGAACCAGGAGATTCCGTTCCGTATGTTATTTTGTTGGAAGCCAAAAAAGAATATTTGCTTGAATTCTCCTTATATTAGTGAAGAAATGTAGCGCATCTGACAACAATGATGCTAATGAATATGTAGAGTGAGTACTCATCATAATCAGGCAATAAAAATGGCTTAAAAACAACGTGGAACTCTACATCTCCATGTGCAAAAAAGAATTCCATTTAGAAAAACTCCCAAGTATCTCAACTTCAGTTTGTAATATCACATGCAAAAACAAAAGACAAGTTTTTTTCCTACATCAAAGTTAATGAGTGTAATTTAGTTTATTTTTGTAAGATGTTGGCGCTGAATTTAACTTTTACAGATTTTTTTGTGATTCAGTGAAAAAAATTAAATTAGGTTTTATCACTATATTACATGGCATTACCATATCAAAACTTTAACTAAAAGCTACATATTTCAGTTTTAAACATTGCGATAGTAAAATAATGCTACATATTTATTTTATTTCAATGAAGAAAGATTTCACAGATAATCAATGCCAGAAATTATTAGTAAATTTATAGATATTAACAATTATGTCTTATTTCTGAAGTTGTGAAGCTAAAAAACCTATTTAGTACTTGAATATAATTTTTAAAAACATAAAATCCATTAACACTAGGTTTACCAAGGGGTCATTTAAACCCCTCTGAGAAAACTTTTCGTTAATTTTCTTCAAGAAAATTATTACTGTATTTTATGAGAATATTTTACTGAATTTTTACTTACATTTATAAGATATATAATCGCAAATCTTATCTTTTTTCTTTTTTTTTTTTTTAGTTTCGGAGGAATTGATAGAATATACCTACTTTTACCGAAGGAGTAATTTTGACTATTCGATTAAATATTGTTGAGACTAAAACTAATCAACTAAAGAGTTATTCTTCTTAGTTCCAAGCACAGTTCCATCAAAATTGACAAAAATGAAGAATAATTTTTCGAATCAATAGCATATTATAATAATACCAAGTACGGAGTGCACACTATAGACCAAATGGCTCGAAAATATACCATAAAATCGTCATATCAAAGACGGCCTGTGCAAGTCTTTTTCAATACTCTAGATTTGGCTGGGTTCAATTCGTGGATATTATATAAAAAAACCACAGATGAAAATATATCTAGGGAGGATTATTTGTTTCAGCTGGCAGGAGAAAATGTTGCTGCATACGAAGGTTCATCCGAATCAGAAAATTTGAATGAATTGTTGGTGAATGCAGTCGAGAGTTCTGGATGAAGAAAAAAATGACAAATAGCTCAGCGCAAATAAAATAAAATGCAAGTTACCTGTGCCAGTTGCAAAAATTACGCTTGTGGAGTATGTATTGAGAAAAAAAAGTTGCGATTTGTAAAATATGCTTTACGTTAAAATATTAGAAATAAAAAGCGTAATAAAAATGAATAATTACAACTGATTTAGTTTTATTGAGGTTAGTCTTTTCTACTTTAACTTCACAACAGATAGGTCAATTTGCATTTTTTCTAATTAAATACCGAAAGAGGTCATTTCGTCCCCTCTGGTAAAAATAGGTATATGCCAACTCATAGTAAACCTAGTGTTGAAATATTTGTTTTCTATTTTTTGTTATTTGGATCATTTTTGTTGGTGTTCTAGATACGGATGTTCAATGGAAAACATATGCCTATGAAACCTAAAATACCTTTCTTAAACATGTTTATCACTAACGTTTTACAAAAAAATTAGGTACTTTTGTAAGATACCGTCGACCATTTTCGCTAAAACTGACAAACTCCCCATAGGCTGCGATATTCTATTAATGAGGGGAAAAAACAGAAAATCAATCATTGTTTTTCCTACTTTGTTATCCCTCAAGGTATGAACTGAAGAATGGTAATAAAGATCCCAAAGTATCTTCATAATCTATCTTTCCTGTGTGGTTTATTGTCTTTAGTAAACACATGTTATGCGCGTTCTGGATACATTAGCGATTCTTCTTGGCCTCAGTATTCTAGTGGTCCTGGTCGTGGACTCGAGGTCGGTGGTTTTCATCGAGTTGAGGGTTCAAGCATGGAGGCTATTAAAGATCCACCATGTAGTCGGGGCTGATTCACGAAATCTGTTAGGGCTCAAAGTAGTCCTTTGACGTAGTGTGTGTTGTAAATCACAAATTTAACATAATCAATCGGTTCTAATTCTTTTCAATAGATGACACTACGAGGTGGTTTTGCCAGCATAAATAGAGCGGTTTTTTTTTTCTTCCCACAGATAGGTAGAACATCTACTGTATACACGTTTTCGTAATATGGATCTGTCTATAATATTTTAACTTTAATAAATATCTTATTTTATGATTATCTTATTGATTATTCTAGTTCTGTGCCACCGATGCAGCATTAGATTCAGCACATTCAAATTTATTTTATGGTACCGTGTAAATCTAACTGCAAAAATTAACAGTATGGAAATTAGGAGAGGGAGATGCCAGGTCAGTTGTCGCTTCTCGTCACTTGACCGAGACTCAAAATTACAAGGTTCGTCACCAATAACCTTAGTGTTACTTTTAGTGTGACGTTAATAAAAGCAAACCTATCGATCCTTCTCTATTTTCGCTCCTTGTCTTGTTGAGTAATTTTTACTTTCCCCCTCATTTCTAATAGATTTAGATCCAGTCATAAACTTCGACAATCATTGTTTTGTTCCTTTGCTAGGTCACGTCAAACACATAGTTTTATGTAACATTGTTTAGCTATTATTTAAGGTTGAAAACAGAATGAATTAAAATTAAATATAAGTTCTTAGAATTTATTCTTATAACCTCTGAAGGGCCATGGTTTCCTAGGAAAGCGTAATATTTATCTGGCGGCTGCAATATGGTGGCGGAGGACATCATTATTATTCCTAGAGGAATATTTTTTATAAAACTATAATTTCCCGTTGATTTATGTTCGGCTCACATTTGACGTTCGTTAGAAAACCATACCATCTGGTTTACATTGACAACATTTTAGTGAAGTCATCCATCGCATTACAGTAGCCGCCTAATAACGGCTCCGCTTTTCTGGAAAAAACATAACTTTAGATTCGTATAAAAATGAATTACTTTGATGCCGGTCTCATAATCAGAATGACGAGGACTCATTCATTCGTTATCTTGAATGGAGTTAAGATTCTTTTGGCCGTTGAAATTATTGATGTGAGTTCGTCTAGATTCATTAAGTAATCACATCCTCTCGCCAATAAAATAATTAACCGTTTGATGATTATGAACGAGCCCAGCTCGTATTCAAATAGCGCACCATAACTCACGCTGACGAGTTCAGCTCGTCTGAATCTTTTCCACACAAATGATTACAACAGAGCCCTACCCGTATAGCGAAACTTTTCTCCTACGGGCGCTAGCTAACTGAGTTCGTTCGTGTATACTAACCTGCGTTGTTTGAGTTACAAATGCTACTTACTGGCAATATTTAGTTTAAAAGCATGCAGATGACAGTGAGGGTACCTTGAATTTGTTGCCACATGAAGGAAAAGTTGCCAGTCCAGTTTTTATTAATCTATTTAATTTTCTTTTGTAATTTGGTGAAAGTTTGTTACTGAAATGGCTCAAAAGCGAAAGAGTTGGATAATTCTGATAATGAATAAGTTTTATGATGATATATAAATTATATGAATAATTCCATGTCTTAAAGTGTATCACACATAAAAGATAAACATAGTTAATAATTAGATATTTCATAAATTTAAAATTGCGCATATTTACTTAGATATTTTAATTTAATACTTTACAATAATATTCAATATATTTATCATTTTCTGAATTGTATAAAAATTTCAGTTGCAATTACTGTAAGTATTGCAATAATATACTCCAAATAATCCTTTAAAGATTGTCTTTTAAATGCGAGAGAGCTATCTGTATAATAACTAGGGGGGGGAGGCTGTCATTTTCGGAGATTATTTGATCTTAACACTGCGCGTAATAGAAGAGCGAAAACTGTTGATTACCCTAGCCATCAAAGGGTTAAAAACACTTTAAAAAACAGATGTTGCAAATAAACATTAAATCGATATAACATTCAGTTTTCATATAAAGGACAAAAATCACTTAATTTTGAGGGCTGTTGTACTCTGCGTATAAAAACAGCACAAAGTAAAATCAAAACACTATTCTTTCGAACAATTGATAAAATCGCGCAATAAGAATAAGCAAAATAATTTCAATATCAAAATCATCGAAGCGAAACACATAATTCATTCCATAAGAGAAAGTGTTTCGAAAAGCATTCCTGGTCTTATGGTATTATTTTTATCAATATCAAAAAGGATTAAATGATAATATCTAAAATCCTGTTGCAAAGAGATCTTGACGTTGCTTGAAAGATTAAAAGGATTGCTTGATATTCTCTAAATATGTTTTCCTGGATTATTCTTTAATATAATTTTTCAAGGGGATAATGGCCTTTCTTGCTTTATATCCCATAAAACTAATCAATCAATAATTTTTTAACATTTACTCCTTTTTTATGTACTATCTAACACACTCTAAAGGTATTAGGATATGAGAGAAGAGATGAAACACAGAATTTTTAAGACTCCTTCCTTTTGTAACATTTACATTTTAAAATTATTCGCCGGGCTTAATTTTGTGTGTATTTAATATTGATATTTTAATCAATTTATGGAATTATAAAAATATTTTTAGTCAAAAAAAATTATCTTTCCCTTTGAGTTAAATGCGGACATAATTTTTCAGATGTATTTGTGTCTAGATACCATTTTTAAAAATAATATTCTATAAATATACAAGATAATTTGCTACTCATATAGAAAATAATGCACAAAAAGTAGTGAACCAACTCTTTTAAATGATGACACTGTATATTTTCTTGGAAAAAATTAGAGAACTTCGTAATTTTGGAAATTAAATTTTTTTTTCTGTTTTTCATATAAGAAAAATTATTTCTTAAAATTAAGTATTATTTAGAGAAAAAATATTTTTGGCTCACTATATGCATAAATACCCTTTATAGAAGGATAAAATCTTTGAAACCATATTGTGCAACAATTTTCTTTTAAAAGGTATCTAATTGCAAATACTCCTCAGAAATCATGTCCATATTCAATAAAGAGAGGAAAAAAACGTTTTAAATAAAAAGAATACTTTTATAGTTCAATAAAAGGATTGAAATATAATCATTAGGCACAAATAAAAATCTAAGCTCTACTAATAATTTGAAAAGATATATATCACATAAAAAAGGAATCTACAATTCCTCGCATGTCTTGATACCCTTAATAGGCCCAAAAATATTACATTAATAAATTTCGTCCGATTTTTTCTTATAAAAAAATACATCTATTATGGAGCATAATTAATTTTGGAACTATCATGATACCAGCACGCGTGGAAGATAAATGTATTTTTCAAGAGTTAAGTAAAGAACACTAAAAATTATATAATACAAAACTGGCTATAGATACATTCGTATATAATCGACTCATGAATTAAGAAGTTAATTCTTAAATGCACGTTAGACGATTATACCTAAACAGTCGAAGATAAAATCAGCAACCTTCTTTTAAAAATCGTAGATTAACTCATTTTCAGCAGTTATTTTATTTACCATTATTTTCTAATTAACATGTTAACGTCAGCGTTGTGATTCATGTTTCTCTTCCATGGATTACTCAGCTACTCTAAGAGAGCATCGCTTTATCGGCTAAAAACATTTCATTATCCTTTTAAATTTAAGTACTAGAAGTAAATATGAAACAAGCAATGAAAAGCATTAAACAATTCTGATCTAAATGCACTAAAGAATTGTAAGACTTTTTTTTCCTATGCCAAAGGAAACTGTAGTGAAATTAATACTGTCCCGCTCATATATCAGAAGAGTGATAATTACCCCAGTAAGAGTAATTACTGTTTACAATAAAGGTTTATTCAGAGAAATTTTTATTACTTCAGGAATAATATTGAGTTCACTATTATTGTGAAATTTAGCAATATTACTTAAACTATTTATGAAAAATTATCTCCTCTCTCTCTCTCTCTCTTTATTCAGTTATAATAATAAAAATATATTGAAGAGAATAAAATATCTTTTGACGTTAATTATATAAAAATTATCGGCATATTGGGGTTTTATATTTTATTCCGATATATTCTGACACTTCGACACTCTTTTTGAAACTATTGTAGCATGACATAAACGACTTTTTAAGAAAATTAATCAAACTTTAATGAAGTAATACAAATTTTTATAAGTATTAATTATAATATCGACTTAACACGTTCACACCGATGCCACGAATTATGTTTCTCTTCAATAGGGGGCTACTTTAAGAGCACTTGCTATATTGGGCTGTGCAGAACTAAAACTGAAAAACGAAATTTTATGGCAATGATAACCATTGCTGTTCTTTATTTTTGACCACTATTATAATCATATGATTCGGTATATATTGTATGTTCAGACCAAAAAATTTGTTAGTAAAGCGAACATATTGTAACTAACTTTAACTTGATTTGTCCTGTAAGAAAGTTCTTCTATAAGTCCTTCGGTAAGAAATAGAAAAACAAATTACTTTAGGTAGAATTTTTTTTAATTTTTTAACATAATCTCTTTTTCGCTCTATACTCATTTCCAAGCGTATCTCTAGCATTTTAACGTCTTCTAAAAAGTAAGATTTAAGAAGGTCCTCAAATAGGTATCTGTTTGGGAGATGACCTATTCGTTCGACGTGAATCTTTGTCCACCGGGCCATTTTTTAAGTTTGGAAATTAAAATTAAAAAATGTCCCTGGGGGCAAATTCTGGTGAATACGATGGATGTTGTAATAACTCAAACTTTAATTCGATGATTTTGACCATGAAAACTGCATAGGTTTACAACCGTGCATTGTCTTGATGGAAGAGAATCTTAAATGTACGACCACGTTTACCCAATTGTAAACAGTTGCAAACACAGGAACAGATGTGCCGTGAATTCCATCCAAATTAGTGTTGATCTCTTGCGGAGTTAAACCTTTAAATATAAGGGTTTAATTATCTGTCGAAACTCACTTTTTTCCATTTTTATAAATAAACACGTTTCATTTCATTTGGGCTCGTCGAAAACCGACGGGTGATAAATCGTCGAGAGTGATTCGCTAGCACGTCTAACACTTGATCTGCGAGCTAAGCCGCGCGCCAGCTTTTCGGCTTGCAAATGCATGCTCAGACCATAACTCGCATAATCTCGAATTACACTAAAGGAAAGAGACTACGACTTTAGGAAGATGATATTTGTTAGTTATGAATCTAATACTCTTCCACCCAAAGCGACATAACCACTTTTATTGTTTTGATTGATTGATTTATGAGGGATAAGAGGCAATAACGATATTAATTTACGCCTTTATTGATTCCACTACAATTATCACGTTTACGTTTTTCTTCGATTAAGGTTCCCGTCTACCAGACATTTTGATTTCGCGAAAGTAATAATAATCCAATGAAATTTCTAGTTTCTTCCTCTAACCTAGACTATTTTATATATTTGAATAGTATAAGAAAGACACATCCGAAAAAGCAAACAAATAATGAAGATTTCGAAAGCAATTACATTTTTTCTCCGATTTTTAAAAATATTTTAATATCTATTTTAAATACTCGCGCTAGGTCATTAAGGCCTTTAAGTAATATTTTAAAATATTTTGAAATACAGGGAAGAGAATGAAATTCTGCAGAAACCTTCCTTATTTCCCTCCTTTTGGATGCACTTTATTTTATTTGAATAAATAAAATAGACGAAATCTGAAAAGGACAATAGCAATACTATAGGAGTAACATTATGTTTCCGAAATCGAAAAAATGGTATAGACAGGAGTCTAAATTAAAACAATTCACATGTTATCAATTATATTTTTATTTCACTAAGTTATTGAGGTGGAAGAATGTGCTAATTTACCGCTGGGAGCGTGAATAAAAACTGATAATATCGTGTAATGTATTCAAACCATTGATAATTCCATAAATCATATTTCAAGTTAAAAGTATCATTGTTATTGTTCATGATCTTGAATAATGTCACATCAATAGCATGTTACTAATAACCAAACGTTTTGTATCTCTTTTATAACTGACATAATCATAATTCACTTAAGTATTGTAGGAACGAAATCCATAGTCATCTAAACAATCAGTCACTTAAGCTGATAAATACATCTTCGACGCACTGAATACCTATCATGTTAAATATATATGACGCATTATATGTGCCTAAGCAATACAATACTTGAATGAGATAATTCCTTCTTCGTGAAAATTAGAAAAAACTGTTAGAGCCGTACGTACAATAGTGGGAAAGGTAAGCAATACAAGCAGCTTAAGTCAAGGTCCACGAAAAAATTAACATATTCCATTGATAACGGAAATTCTCTATCTAATAATAAAGGAGCTATTTCAATTCCACTTATTCATGCAAATGAGGCGGCAAAAGCAAATAACTCATTCAGTGAAACGTTATTATCGCATGCAAGTCTCAATTTTCACCCAGACGGGTCCAGCTTGGTATGGAAATAATCCTGACCCTTCTTTTGGATCCCCAAATAAACCAGAAATCGAAACACTCCTTTCGCACCTCTTGACCTCTTCTTCCAACTAGTTCTTTTTATTCTCCATTTTCTACCATCAACCACACCTGGACACGAAAGGGTTTGACTAGTTAAGTTAGTTCTGCCAATGCGGAAGCAGAGAAAGTTCGAAATTCCATGTCGAAAAGGATGCGATGTCCTTTGGGGACCCGTTCCGTACGCCATAATGCGATTCTTCCTATTGAGATGCCTATCAGCGATGATATCCCGCAACGATTTCCTTTTCTTAAGAAGGGTTTTAGTACATGCCTCTTTAAAAAAATGCTTAATCCGAATTGATGGCGCTCACGAGATGTGCTATTGTTTTCGAGTAATTCTGTGATCCGTTTGTGAGATGGTGAATGTTGTCTTGTTATGAGTGTGATTTTGCTATGAGACTAATTTGGATAGTGGCATTCTTTCGCTAAATTTATGTAGTATTACTGTCACTTGCATTGTTATGTAATTTGTTCTGGAAGAAAAGGAAAGAATTTAAAATGTTCGCCGTTTAATACAAGAATTGCAATTACTTATTTTTAGTCACTAATCACTGTATATATATATGTGTGTGTGTGTAAAATAAATGAAAAATAAATACTTTAAGAAAATATGATAATAAAAGCATAAATAGAATATGAATTAGCAAAATAAAATATTTGTATATGGATGTTATTACAGAAAAAATAAATGTTTTACATACCGCATTTTGAATATGACTTTAATATTAAAAGTATTATACACTTTCTTTTGGCATGAAGGAAAAAAAAATTAAAATTTCAAGGTATCTTGTTAATATTGAAATTAAAATGGATAGTACTTTCTATCTTAGAAGTGCATACAGTTAAGGATATCACAAGATTTTTAGCACATAAAGTTAAAATTGGAAATATTAATAATGATAGTAAAAAATGAATATTGTAGCATTAGTTATATGAAAAATTCCTTTGATAAAATAAATTTTAACAAGATTCTCAATAAACATACAAATTATTTCCAATTAATTATATTAATAATAATAAAGCTTTTAAATTTGTTGAAGTTATAGAACGCCTGAGAGAGAATGATACTTATAATATTTTTACTGATTTACAGAACAACAATTAATGCAATTGTAAGGATTGTGAAGAATATATAAAAAAAGATGAATATCAACTTGTAATTATAGACAATCTAAATATTGTCAAGGATAAAATCTTAGATATATTATAAATAAAGGTAATGGGGTTTCCGACGCATACTCATATATTTTCTGACGAAGACATTAAAAGTGTTTCAACTAATTTGACTTTTATATGTAATTTATTTATTGAAGTTTTTAAATAATATATATATTTAATCTTTATAAGTAGATTAAAGTTTTAAATTTAAAAATAAAAAAGAGCACTAAGTTTAGAGATCTAAGAAATTCTATGAAAAACCCATAGGATGATTTCATTATTGGTTACATTGATAATATCCCCGTGCAATAACTATTATTCTCAAAAACGCTTTATGCTGATAATATTGATAAAAATCTTTTTTCATTATAATAATTTATAAAAGTTACAAATAGTGATAGGGAAATTTCCAAGAGAATTAAAAATGTATATAAGATAAAAGATTACATTCTTAACATTGTGAAATTTTCTCATATCATTTTAACTCCTATATTTCATAAAGTACCGGTTACATTTAGAACAATGACCAATGGTTTCAGTATTTACATTATTATACAAAATATATTTATGATTTTGATAAGACTATGATTATAATATTTTACAAAAACTATTTATGATTTTGATAAGACTGTTATCATTAAAAATAGTTTTGAAATTATTAAAAATGTTAATGATAAAGAGATTTACTCTATTTATAGTTTTAACTTTTAAGATTTGCTTAATTCAATAAATGTTGAAGATTTCATTGATGTTACCTTGAATAATTACAAAGAACTAAAAATTAATAATTCTATATCTTATAAGATATATACGTTTCTTACTAATCTTGTTTGAAAAGAAAATAATATCTTTTTAAAGATAAAAAGATATTTAAAATAATTAAAAGAATACAACAGAGGGAAATAACTAGTACTAGTCTTGCCTATATTTACAAATATTTTTATGAATAACATTTTATAGATAAAATAGTAAATTCACTTTGCTCCGATACAGAAGTGACCTTATAACTTTTCAAAATAAATTTAACCCAGGTATTATACAGGATATACTATTTTATTATTTTTATTTATATCTGATTCAAACAAAGGAAAATTCTTATGAAATAGATTATTTAGTTATTTATTTAAAAATTTTAGATGATAGGATTAGTAGTAATATATTTGACAAGAGGGTTAATTACATTTTTCTATTAATAAGAGTACCTTACTTTCCTAACAATTTAAGCTTCAATACTTTTAATAATATATTATTTAATTGTATGCTATGCATATTATTAAACTTTTAAATTTCCATATTTTTTAAATAAATTCTTCCACAATTATGTTAAAGCTTATTAATGAATTATTTTTAAAAACTAATTTTAATAAAAAAAAAACTATAAGACAGATTAATTTTTAAGATTATAAAATGGAATAATTTTCATCTTTATTTTATTGCATACTTATAAACTAATTTTTAAAAAGTATGTTTAATTTAAACTGAACATTTTTAACTAAATAACACCATCTTTGTAAATTTTAGTGAATGTTGTTCTCCCTGCACTGTAATTTTGAGAAGTGACCACCCTCTACTAATTTATACTTCAATACAATACTCAAAAGTTCTTCAAATTACAAGAAAATATAAATAAATGTTAATATATGTGTGAATATTATACGGTAAAAGTATAATTTTTACTTTATTTCGCAGGTAAATTTATAATATTGGTTTGAAAGATTTTTC
>BMAW01129301.1:237535-266036 GCA_019974015.1 Nephila pilipes | reverse complement strand
TGGTTTGAAAGATTTTTTTTCTTTCATATGCACGGATAATAGTTCAGAATCCTCGAGTACCATAAATCTTATTTCCAAATAAATTAAGAAGCATTTAAAAATTCTTTTTGAATGGTACTTTTCAAACGAAGGGAATATTTACGTAATACCTAGAAATATTTATAACATTAAAAAATTCCAATTTCATTACACTTTAAGCTATCACTCTTACAGCCACAAAAGCATTTGAAGATTTTAACGCAAATGCATTAATCGGGACTGCTCGAATACCTTCCAACAGAATCATTCATTATTTTAATACCGCTAAGTGGACATTTTCATCCCACAAAAGTAGCGTACCTGTGGGATTGCATTTGTTGAGACCGCCGACAACCTCAGTCTGTCATCAGCTTCAGTGTGGTCATATGTCTTAATTATTAGACCAACGTCAGCATTTGCAGACAATCCGGGAAATGACCCTCTCTGGTCAGCAGTATCCTGTTAGCAGGTGCTGACTCAGCGGCGCTCGTAAATCCTTTGTTTTTAGTGGGCAGTCTTTATTTCATTCGTAAATAGAACTTCAGATAGAAGTGGAGATTGTGCTTATAACTTGGTGTATAGCTTTTTCTTTCGTCTGAAACTTATTGCATTTGGATTGCTGATTCGCTTTGCGCTTAACAAGCTAAACCCAAACTTTTAAGTTAGTCCGTACATTTATAGGATTCAGCAAGTTTTGGAGTTTGTCGTCGAAAGATTTTTTGAGCAAATAGTTTTGGGTGATAAAAAGAGATTAAGATGTTTGATCTACTCTAAAGATTATTATTTATTGCTTTGGAGTCTTAAAATGAAATTGGTATTTTTTTTTTGGTAAATACTTTTACAATTTTTGTATGATTTTTATATGTATTGGCGCATGCATTTACGAATCTAAACATTTTCTGGAAATTTAAAATTGTTGTTCAGGGTTCCTAGGAATTGGCATTTATTTCACATTTGGAAATATTTTAATTTCAAATTTTTTTTGCGTGCCCGAAAAGGAATTACAAATGTTCATATGCGTTTTAAGTAACGCTAAAGTTTATAACTGTATTTAAAATACTTAGAAATTTTTAGAGATGTTTTAAGTCCTATTTTTTCCCCATTTTTTTAAAACTTATTCTCACTGTTACAGCATACTCTTGAAATACATAACAACTATTTGAATATTCTTTGTATGTCTACGAAACAAAGGAATACTAGGAATTACTAATTTGAATTACTGCTTCGAATATTTATATATACAATCATGAAAATATTTTAATAGATTATGCAATTTAACTGGTTAATTTTATAGTAGTAATATTTAAGAACTTTCATTAGATCGTATTTTAAATTGTTTCTGTTTTTCTATAAGAAATTGTTTACATTATTAAGAGAAATTCTTGGAAATAAATAGAATTTAGCACAGTTACCCACTCATTTTCTGATATTTTCCATTGTTTTAAAAATTCTTTTAAAAAATGCTTTTACATGTAATTTATAAGCAACTGAAAATTTAGAATATGATGAACTATTTATTTATAAATCTCTTTACGATATTTATCCTCGCTTCTAAATATTGATTAATATTTCAACTGCCTCACAAATTTGAGTATTAAAAAGGATTCAATAAATTAGCATGCCCTTGATAATGGAAAAGTTTTAAATGATAATATATAATAAATGAATTTATCTCTTATTTTACCCAGGATTTCTTCATATAATCGTAATCGGATGCAATCTTTACAAAAGTATTGAAACTTAGACGTTAGATTTAATTGATCTTTGTATCGTTAAAGAAAGTTTAGTCGATAAGTAAGTGTAAATTTTTAAACAAGTTGGAACGGAAAAGTACACGACTTAGTTAACTTTTATATCATTACAGCATAAATATTCTACTACTTTAAAATACTTTTGATTTGGTTTCATAAGTTAAAATAAGCACGAGACTGATTATTATTAGGAAAATTAAATGCACAAAGTTATAAAATATGTTCTTCTTATTTTTTTTTTTTTTAGATTTTGCAACTGTCGCTGTAGCCTATTAGTCGAGTGAGTGAATGTAAAGTTTATTGGCGCAAGAGCCAAATATGGCTATGCTGCTCCAAACAAGATTAAACTGTGGTCTAGACGTGAAGTTGAAAAAAAGATAAGTGATTGACAAGAAGGAGGGTCGAAAATAGAGAAGGATCGCCCGGAGAGCGTCACCCGTGTTTACCAAAGACAGTAAACCCCATGGGAAAGAAAAGTAGCCTATTAGTCATAGGCGGAGCTCATGGCTGGAAAACTTTCCGTCGAAACATGGGTTCGAGTTAAGATGCCGACTAAAAACCCGTAATATAGCAGGGCTGATGCAAGTTAAATCTATCAATGCTCAATGTCCTCATGTTGGAATGGTATGGAAGTTTGGAGAGGGAGATTCCAGTTCAGGTTCAAATTTACGAGGTTCGTCGGCATTAACCTTTGCGTTCTTTCCAAACATGTAATGAATTAATTCAAATTTTGAAAGGCTTTTATTGATGCAGTCATTTCGTCAACAAGTTTTCCAATTTTACATGCAAAACATCTGTCAAAATGATGTACGGGTATATTTTATGTAACTCTAGCTGTGATTTTCAATTATTTAGAAAGTTTATTATAACATTCTAAAGAAATAAAAAAAGTAAAAGGATTTTTGCGTGTGAAATTATAACTACTGCTCCAAAAGGCAAGTAACCTCATTTAAACTCTAGAATTGGCGTAATGTGGAAGTTTGGAGAGATAAATGCCAGCTCAGGTGTCGTCCTCGTCACTTCACCAAGGTCCAAAGTTACCTCCGTCGTCAATAGCCCTCATGTTGTTTAAAATGCGAAGTTAATAAACATTCAATCAATTAAACAATACATGCTCTATAGTGTACTAAATTAAGTTCTTATCTCAAAAACTATCTCTATATATGCTATCTTTATTTTTAGATTATTTTATTTCATACTCTTTTCTCATTCAAAAGGAACGAATTCATTTAAACCAATTATTGCTTTTGCTTTTATTTATTAGTTTTCACTTAAATATCAAGAAAAAAAAATCAGCCATTTTCCTTTGTTATAAAATATTTATACTCTTCCTTATTATTATTACTTTTACTTATTAAACGGTCATGTAAATTTTCCTTACTTATGCAACACTTATTTACTGTATTTTACGTTTTGCATGTACTCAATTCGGCATTTTTTAAACAAAAAATATTATTGTTCTCAGCTTACTTCTGAATGGAAAAAGATAAGTTTTATAATACTTTATGATAAACAAAAGGAATAAAAAGACTAATGGGACTGTGTAACCCTATTATTACAAACATTTGAGCTATAAAGATCACAGTAGGATGTTCCTAAGGATAATTTGGCTGTGAGTTTTTATAACTAAATTTGAGCCGGAGGATATGCTTTTTTCTTTCTATCTATTGTTTTTCTAACTCAAACAATTGATGCCTTCAATCTCTTAAATCATATTTTTATAGTCTGTAAGCCAGTCTTCAAAGCAAAATCTCCTCTTAGTCTTCATAGCATAATCATTTTAATAGTTTTGTTTCAGATAGTAAATATTTAATATCAGTATTTAAACTTAACGACACCATCGCCCATAATTTCCTTCTTGTGTTTTGTTTTACTTTAGCATACAGTTATGTGGAAACATCATTTAAAAATTTGATTAAAAAAGAAGATGTATTCTAATGTTTTCTGTGGCTGTTTTTTTAGGGGTGGGATTGTTTTTGTGTTTACTTTTTTGTATAATTTTGTGGTTTAGCTGTGATGTTCAAGCTGCCATTTATATAATGGTTATTTCTTTTTTAAAGTTTTCATTCATCTATAGTACTAGTTTTTTTTTATTTAAGTGATATTTTTTCAAATTTAAAAAACATCCGTAATTTATTTTGTTATGATACTATTATTAACAAATGCGATGCTATTTTCAGTTAATATATCTTTATGAAGTTGTTAATGTAATTGTGTCACGAATTTTTATCACAAATAAACTATGAGAAATTTGCTTAAAAAATATTATTAATCTAAGACGAAATTTTTTTTATTTAACATGTTCATGTCGGTGTGTATCACCAGTGTACCACCACTTAGATGTCTCATCAATTGACGTGTGCCACTAGCGACTCGCGCTGATATATCCCACCAGATGGCTCCTACTATCTGTGCTTCACACTAAAATGTCTCATCAGTTGGCGTATATTACCGGTAGCTCACACTGATATATTCCAAGAGGAGGCGCGTACCCCTTATGGAACGCACTGATACGTCCCAAGAGCCAGTGCCAGCCACCGTTGGTTCGAAATGATAATGTCCTACCAGGGAGCGCATAACATTGGTGGTTCGCACTTAGATGATCCATCAAGCGACACTTACCAATGATAGCTTAAAGTGATATGTCCCATCCAGGGGAGCGTACTCCCTGTGTCTCTCACTGAAATGTCTGATCAGGTGGCGCATATTACCAGTGGCTCAAACAGACAAGTTAAAAGGGGCGGCCCAACTACTGGTAGCTCGCACTGATATGTCCCAAGAAACGATGCACGGCACCAATAGCTGGCACAGAAATGTCCCAAGAAACGATGCTTGTCACCAGTAGCTGGGACAGAAATGTCTCATCAGAGAGCACAAACCACCAGGGGCTCGCACTTAGATGTCACATCAAGCGACGCGTACCACTTATGGCTCATACTGATATGTCCCATCAGGCGGTGCGTACCAACGGTGGCTCGCATTTGAATGTTTCATCAGGTGGTGCGTATTTTACAATATAACACATTTCTCGGTCTAGACACACAACACATACGGAATCATATGATAGCAATAGCTACAAAAAAATTAAGAGTGGAAATAGTTATCATTGCAGTAAAGCTTCATTATTCACTTTAGTTCAACGCCGCCCGATAAAACAAGTGCTCTTAAAATAGCCACCCATGGAAGAGAAACATGAATCGAAGCGCCGGCGTGAACGTTTTAAGGGGCTTTTATAATTCATAACTATTAAAACCTGTATTAACTTTTTAAGTTTGATTAATTTTTTTTAAAAAGTCGTTTATGTTATGCTACGATAGTTTCAAAAAGAATATCGAAGTGCCAGAATACATTGGAATAAAATATAAAACTCCGATTTCCGATCATTTTTATATAATTTATTTAAAATACTTTGTTTTCCTCAATATATTTTATTATGATCATTGAATAAAGAGAGAGAGAAGATATAATTTTTCATAAATAACTTAAATAATATGTCTAAATTTCATAATAATAGTGAACACAATATTATTCCTGAAGTAAAAAAATTTTCTCTGAATAAACCTTTATTGTAAACAATAATTATTCTTATCGGGGTAATTATTACTCTTCTGATATATGAGCGGGACAGTATTAATTTCATTACAGTTTCCCTTGACATAGAAAAAAAATGCTTACAATTATTTAGTGCAAGTAGAACTGAATTGTTTACTGCTTTTCATTGTTTGTTTCACTTTTGTTTACTTCTAGCATTTAAATTTAAGAGGATAATGAAATGTTTTTAGTCATCAACAAATCATTATTTAGGACTCTAGATTATACGTTATTCTTTTTTTTTCAATATCTCACTGATAAACTAATATTCAAAATTAGACAAAAGTACATGTGATATGGAAAGAGATTTTCAAATAGAATAATTAATTGAGCATATTATTTTGTCTTCCTTACAGATAAATTATTAGATGATTCATTGGTAACTACTAATTATAGAAAAAATAGCTAGCATTTCTTATTTTATATGCAATCAATCTATGTACAGATTGAAGCAATAATAAATCTAGTTTTAGTTCTGATGTTTTATTATTCTCCATCTGTATTTCATTTCGATTGTGAATGCATGTATGAATAAATGAGTTTTTTTTTTTTTTTTCTTTTGTAGTTTCCTATCCCTGCAGAGTAGTATGT
Organism: Nephila pilipes; assembly: GCA_019974015.1. NCBI lineage: Eukaryota > Metazoa > Arthropoda > Arachnida > Araneae > Nephilidae > Nephila > Nephila pilipes. Next base: position 260,085 of record BMAW01129301.1, on the reverse strand, counting down.
AACTAATACGAGAAATTTTTAAAGGGTGGTGGTAAGTCATAATACAACAAACATTTTTTGTAAAGGAATGTGTGAGGGCATTTATCAAATTAATGTTTTCACAGGCACAAGAAATTTAAATAAAAAAGAATGTGAATCGTTTACTAAGAGTATTCCATACAAATACTTCTAGCCGCGGTAATCTAATCGCAGGCTCGCAGCCGGCGTTGTATTCGTCGAATCGTAAGTTCGAGCCCTGATATCACCAAACACCCGCCGTGAAGCGGGATGATTCACTTTAAATCTGGTCGTAATCTCAAGTCCTCTCGTTAGCATGGTCCAATTCTGTGTCGTCCTCGTCACTTAACAGAGGTTCAAAATTACGAGAACCGTCGCAAATAGTCCTCTTGTTGCTTCTAATCGAGACGTTACCAAATAGTCACAATCACATATACTTTTTTATGGCAATAGTGGACAGCTACTGAATTTTTCATATCAAAAAGAGGACATCTCAAATTTTGTCCCAACTTTACTTTTTTGCGGTTTCGTAGTCAAGCATCGATACGTATTCATATGAAAATTGGATATATTTGATTCATTAAAGGACTTTCAGAGGGATCTTATTTTAGCATGCATTTTGAAAACGGGTTATCATTTGGAGCGCGAGTATCAACTTGATGTTTCAGATATCCAGACTAATTTTAAAAAAGTTCTTCAAAAGGGAAAAATATTTTTCCTGGGTATCCTGTAAGACCACTTCTGCAAAATTCATACTAAAGATTATTCCTTTTCGAAATGACCGATTCATTTGATCAAAAACGTAGTTTCACAAACGGTAAAAACATGTTTTGCAGCAATGATGTTTTGCATATGCAAGTATAATCATAATGTATATGCAAAGGATAGGATCCTCATTAAAGTCAACTAGGTCCTAGTAAATAAGCAGGTTTTGGTAGTCACCATAAGCAGTAATCAATACTCGATGCTTCGATGTTAATCACGATATTTTAAGCACTTATTAATGATGCTGGCATTTATAAGTATTTATTAATGATATATAAAGGACAAGATCGTAGTCAAAGTCAAGTAGAGCCTCGAAATAAAAAAAATTCGGTAGTCACTATAAAAAGTAATCGATACTCATTACTGATCACCATATTGTAAGTACTTATTAATGATTCTGGCACTCATTAATGATGTGCAATGGACATGATTTCTTCAAAGTCAACTGATCCCTCATTGACAAAAAGTATTCAGCAGTCACCATAAGAATACTCGATACTTCTTACGACATTGTAAATATTTACCATTAAAGCTTGAAGAAAAAAAAAAACCACGATTTCTTTCGTGTTTTTTTGTCAAATTCACTCACGTCCACACATTCCTATACAAATTTATCTGTAGTATACATGTAACACCAAGATATTACTTTCTTCACTTTCCATTACGATTAAAAAAATTGACTTCTCAATAATCAAATTAATAGAAACTCTTTCAATGATAATTACCTAGTAATTTTATTTAAATCATGAATAATCAAAAATCAATATATGTGTGTATATCTAATATAATTTACATAAGTCACATTTCATCCATTGAGAGATATCAAACATCATTTAATGAGCACCCAGTGACTGGGGGTATAGCTGAGCACCCTGCCCCTGGGGATTATATCAGGTGACCGATTCTCCAGGTGGGGGGCTTCAGGTGCTTGCCTTCTTTAGGTTTGGTACGGACATCATGTCCTCGAGGCCCCCTAGTGATCTTTTTCTTTCCCACTGAGCAAACTATCTTTGGTAAACACGGGTGACACGCCCCCGCGAGACCCTGGAGATCCTTATGTTTTTGACTCTCCTATTTGGCAACCAATTTGTATCTTTTTTCAATTTTTTCAAACGTTTAGATCACAGATTTACCTTGTTTCGCGTAGAATGACCACATTAAGCTTTTGCGCCAATAAAACTCTATTGCTCCCTCACTCCAATATCATTTAAAGTCCTTAAGTATTAGTTTAAGAGACGAAAACGGTAGAGCCTACGCTATATACTCTATCACACCTTTAATTAGTTTCCAGAACCTTTGAATCCCATGTATAGGCTTTTATTCGGAGGAATTCCAAAGGAACTGAATAATCAATAATAGTTCCTTATAATATAAGGCTTTTTATTCTGAAAGAATGTGCAACAGATGAGAGAAACAGTTTCGATTTGTTGAATTAACACCACTTTAAAACTATATAATTATCTATTTGCCGCAAGCCCTGGGAATTTTTAACTCTGGTAGGGGAGATTAGTTGCAGCTATTTAATCAAGATTATTCTACAAATTTTTCTCGCTCAAACATACTAGAATTTGTATATACTAGAAGTAAATATTTATGTATACTGCACTTAAATAAAACATCTGCGTTTGTAATGAATATTTTTGAAAGGAATTGTTGAAAATTATTCGTTTGCATTTGGGATGCAGTACAAATATAAAATAAACATATATCAATAATTTGAGGTTGCAACTTTATACCATTTAAGTGACTGTTTTACACATTCTTTCATATTTTGATTCGCAGATAAATAGTATTTTCTTAAATTTTAAAAAATATGTATTTATATTGACATAAAGAAATCATTCTTTTCCCTACTACATTGAAAAGCCTGAAATATCGAAAATATAACTTTTAAATTTAAAAGTTAGTTTTTTTTATTTAGGATTATCTATATTTTAAAGACTAGAAAGGCTTGGGTTGCATTTGAGGTTTTCTGCAGTTAAATCGCATCTAATGCTGGATGATAGTAGAAGCTATATTTTAGTTTCACGGCTCATATCCATATAATAAAAACAGGAGGAACTTCATCACGTATGTACAACTCAATTTGGTGTTGGATAAAATGATCGTACAATGCGCAATCGTCGAAAAATTAGAGCCTCCTTTATGACTTTCTAAATTCTCATCTTAGCTAGATCAATTTATCACTATTAATAATTCAAGGAGAACTAAATTAAAATGTCAATGTATTAATCAACTTAACTAAAATACACAATATGTGTAATACAGTTTGTAAAAAATTTCTCAATACGAATCCATTTTTTATTTTAGTAGAATTAAGTAAATAATACTTTAAACCGTATATGTTCTTCATTTCATTTGAATCTGATCAATTGAGACCAGAGATATTTGGGAAAACCCGTTATAGGGCTATATAATAAGTTCATTACGGGCAAATGAATATATTGGTATAAACTTTTAGTGAATATTTTTATACACTTTTATTATAATACCCTTAGAATTTTTCTTTGTGTTTCTTTTTATAAATATTTATTAAGTAAGAAATACCGATCCCAGTATTGTTTTTTTTTTTCTTTCTTTTATCTCCGCTCCTAAATTAATCGGTATTTAACAACTGCAAACTTGTATATGACCTTTTTACCATACCCATAATTGATATCGTAAGTTTCATCTTGATAAGTTACTGAAATTTGGAGTAGTGATTGAAAAATTTACGGACTTTTTCTATTATCGGAATTTTAGTAACATTTTCTAGTAAAATCTATATACACATAAACTAACAGAAATTTTACAAGCCATGAATGAAAAATAAAAATTCATAATAATTTATTTATTTAATATTTGTATACTGTGACAAAAGTACGTAAAAATAAATTTTATTCTGGGCATCAATGATTGTGATTGTTTATTAACGTCGCATTGAAAAGTAATACTAATGCTATTGGCAACGAAACCTCGTAATATTTAACCTCGGCCAAGTTATAAGGGACAATTGATTTTGGTTGTTTTTTTAACATCACGCTGAGAATCAACACGAGTGTTATTGGCGAATTATCTCGTAATTTTGAACCTCGGTCAAGTGACGAGGACGACACCAGAACCTCCCTCTCCAAACTTTGACGCCTTGACAAAGGGAGGATTTGGGATCTTGATCAGATTTAACGTGCATGATCCCAGATACACGGTGGGTCTTAAGTGGCATCAGAGCTCGAACCCACGATTCGACAGAAATTACACCGACGGCGAATCTGCGACCATGGCGGCTAAGCTACCGAGGTCACTTTTTAAAACTGTAAAAAACATTCATCATTATTATTTTTTACTGTATTTTATAATTTACTTTCAAATTCCTAATAAATGAATTATAAGAAATCCTTCTTGTCAAAATTGTGATTTTATTTTTACGATTATAATTTGTTGTGAAAGCTTAAGATTTCTTTCTTGTGTTCTGTGGCAGAGTTCTTCAACCTGGGTTCCCTGTAACTTTGATAGGGGTTCCACAAGCGATCACTGTTTGCTTAATCAAAGCGCCAAAATTTTAGTAAAATTTTAGTTTTTATAAGAGAACTCACATTCTTAAAAGCAGTTTGCTTGCAAAAATAAATATAAATAGATATTTTATGAATAAAATGAAATCTTAATTTTCGTAAAAGTCACTTGCTTCAAATACATTTTAATCGAGACACATTAAGGTCACATATTAGTCTCCGGTCTTTGGCTCAGTCGATATGTCTCAAATTGATGTATCGACAGACACTCAGTTGAAACTAAAATTTAGTTAAGTTGATGTTATGAATTTTTGGATTGACATTAGAAAAGAATATCCTGAAATTACCAAAAGAGCAGTAACACATCTAATGCCATTTGTTTCAACTTATGTATACGTAAGATCTTTCTATTTTTGTATGCTGAAACAAAAACAAAATACAGAAACATATTGGATGCTAATGAGGACACTAAGTTGAAGCTTGCAACAATTATTCCAGACGTAAAAAAAAATTTGCAATAAAATACAATCACAGCCAAGTCATTAATATTTTTTTCTTTTTATTAATTAGTTATAACTTAAAATATTGCTGCTTTTGTTTATTATTCATAGAATATATTTTAGAAAACCAAAACTCGTCATTAGTTAGCTTTCCATTCATTATCTTTCTAAGATGCAATAATAATTTTGTAAATTTGTGTACGATTTTAGCTTTGATATCTTATTTTTTCTGCTCTTTGATCAAGAGATTCCTTCTAGAAAAAAAGAGGTTCCTTCTTCAAAGAGTTCCCCAAAGTGTAAAAGGTTGAATATCCGTGTTCTATGGAATTAAACAAAATTTATATGCCATTATTCTAGAATCACACGATGACCAATGATGGCCAATTTTGTTTTTTCAAACCACGATGAAAGAGAACACACATTTTAATGCTTGCGTACATTTGATCTAGTGCTAATAACGCAAACTAATTTAAATTTGTTTAATTAGTACACGTTTTTAGAGCTATAAATATATTCGCTGGATAATTTTAAAAAATTATTTAATTTGATAGTGTTTTGCTCAATTTTGTTAAATTATTATTGAAAATTTAATATCTAAGAATTTACTACTGTTTTTTAAATTGACTTAGTCTTTCTTTAGATTTACTTTACTATTTCAGCAAAATATAATTAACATATAAATTAATATAAAGTCGTTAAATTAAAACAAAATAATGAATTGCATAATAAAATTAAAAAGGTTATTTAGTGATAATAATTTGCCTCATTTCGGTATAATTTGCATAAAATAAACCCAAATGTTTTAATTCCACGCTGCAATGAACTTCACTCATGAATATTTAGTATAAATACACACACACAGACTTGATATTTCTAGAGAAAATTTATTTTGTTTTTTTAAAAAAACAAAATCAGAAGATTAAATGAGATACGTTTATGCTCAAAATATTAAAAAGATTATTGGGACTTGCCATATATTTTGTTACTCATAAAACCTGTTTTGTAAAATAAGCTTTTTTTAACAAAAAGAAAAAAAAATCAGATATCATTTGTTATGTAAATAAAACATAATGTGTTAAAGTTATTCATCATATAGTAAATTGTGAAATAAGGAAAGCTAGTATAAAAATGTTGCTTCCTGAAAAGTACGGTAATATTTTTATATACATGCAGAAAACGAAAATAAATATTAAATTCTTGCCATTCATTACTTTATTATCATTACGCTCATTTAATTTTCAAATAAATCATAAGAAAACCTTATTTTTACTAAACATTTACTTAAACTAATGAAACATTTTAGTATATAATTAACTTAATTCATATTTAAACGAACGATAGTCAATCAAAAAGTACCCGAAATAGGAATGGGATGTTAGAAAAATGAAATAGGATGGGGATAGCTATTGTAGTAGTGTTGTGAAAGTACTCTCTTTGGATTTGTGTGGAAGTTAAAAGAGGGAGGTACCAGCTCAGGTGTCATCCTCGTCACTTGATCAAGGTATAAAATTACTAGGTCCGTCGCCAATAGCCCTCATGTTGCTTCTAGTGCGACGTTAATAAAACCACTCACTCACTCATTGCACTATTGTTCCGCGATCATTTCCCCTTTTTCTGAGAAATCCGTGATTATGACGTCTTTGGTATCCCCAAAATCATTGCGAGACTTTTTCCTGTTGATCGGATCATATTCCCTTTATTTGGGACAAAATAACACATCGATCAGTAACTCCCGAGACTAACCCAGAGATGGCGCTCGTAGTAAACCAGTAACCAGGTCTTTCTAGAGTACTAACCTTTGCTTGAAACGTGTCAAAATTTTAAGTCGATTGGACCAGAAAAATTTTTTTGAAGTGAAGTGAAAAAGGTTTTTTCCAAGTGGGTGCCGCGATTGCTTTCGATGGAACAAAAACAGCAACGAGTCGATGATTCAGAAAGCTGTTTATCGCTATTTACTCGCAACAAAAAAGATTTCTTGCTAAAAAAAAAAAAAAAAGAAAAAAAAAATTTTTGGGGAAAAAAAAAAAAAAATTTGGAAAAGCGTTGGAACGATTGTATCACCCTAAAAGGTGATTAACAAAAGGTGTTATGTTGATGAATAAAAAAAAATTTTGCAAAAAAAATGTTGTTTTCAATTTTAGACTCGGGAGTTATTGATCGATGTGTTAATCGGAAACAACCCATTGCTTTGAATGTTGCTTCGTTCCCGGTGTATAATGTTGATTAAATATCTCCTCGCCATTGACAACTCGTCGTGGAAACCAATCAAACACTTGATTTGGGAGCAAACGGTTGCCAAATGAAAACTAAACTATGAATCAGTGTCAAATTCCTTTCAGCGCTGTTTAACATATTTAAACACACAATGATGATACCAGTTTACCTTAGCAACGCCATCTGTCTTCAAACACATGTACTTTTTCAACTATCTCGTACTTGTTATTGATACAAGAATCCAAATATACTACTTTTAAACGAAATTCCTCCGAAAAATCTCTTGTGAAAGAACAGAACTACTGCTTACTAGAACCGGTTAGTCCTTGCATGTAGCACGGCAATCCCTGTTTTATGTTTAGAAATTGTGATTATTGATTCTTGTATGTGAAATAGAATTTTAAGTTAATAATTAAGAGCTCATATGTAATGTTCAATCGACAAATTTAATTAATAAAATTCTGCAGCTATTCATAGATATTTTTTCAAATATATATCACATTTTTCAGTCAAATTAAACTTGATAAAACTTGTATTTCAAATTTATTGAAAAACCTTTAAGTTAATTGAACTTCTGTTTTATCAATACAGAATGATGACATACACGCGTAGTCGAAAGTTAGGGATTAATTTTCCTACCTACCTTAATTGGCATGCTGTATAATTTTATTAACGTGAGATTCAATAATTGAACTTCGCTAATAACTTTAAAAGAGGATAAAGATTCGTGTTGAAATGTTGTCTTCGGGCCTTGAGACGGGCGTTAATGCTTTATATCTCTCAGCTTTCATCAAGTCGTGGGCTCGATTTAGATACCATTTAAGGCCTGCCATGTAGCGGGGCCGACGTACGTTAAATCTGCCAAGGTTTCAAGTCCGGAATGACGTGAAAGTTTGGAGAAGGAACTGCCAATTCTGATGTCGTTCTCATCATTTGATTCAGACTCAAAATTACACGAGATCCGTCACCAATAATCTTCGCGTTGCTTCGAAGTGCAACATTAATAAGCAATCAATCAATCCTTAGTAAACCTATAAATATATTGACCTTTAAACTTGTTATAAATTATATTTAATAGATTGGACACAAACTATTAACACTCGAATGATTTAACGTCTACACGAGTAAGCTTTCCGTTTCATTTTTAGAAATAACTGCTCGCACGAAACGTGCTTATCCAAAAGATCTACAATCTTCCCACACTCTCTAACACTAAACAGTTCACGAACTGGACAATCAACAAAGCGTCCTTCCCAGACGGGCTTGGCGAGCCTTAAAAAGATTTGAACCTTAACCCATTCCGTATCATTTGCCGCCTTGACAATCCCTGTGGTCACCACCCGTCAATTGTGGACACGCAACCCCGCCAGACAAATCCGTATCATTTTCCAACACTATATTTCAAATGGCGACTAAATCGAGTCTAAGCCGGTCCGATCGACCTTTCAATTAAATGCCTTTCTCCCCGCGGTGACGTCATAATCCCTTCAACCTATCAATTAGCGAGACACTAATACCGGGGATTAAGCCGGTAACAATGAGGTATTGCGAAGAACGGAATACTCCATACAATAGGCTTAGTGATAAACATCAGGTTCATCATGCTTTGTTGGTTTTCTCTATGAAGGAGGGGTAAGTTTTTCATCTCCTCTTCTTAAAAGTGTTTGTTCTTGTTGCTCTCTGACAGTTTCGACAATAATTGTTAAATGAAGCTTCAGTCGTTAGCAGAATGTGGTAAGGTGTGCGGTGATGGTCTTCTTTGTGAGAAAGTTTTATAACAAATAATTAAACACGAGTTGCAGCACTGGAAAGTTGGTTGCTGATGTGTTAAGAAGGATTTGTCTAAATTTTGATGAAATGACTGGTTTGTGTGCTTTTATGCTTTGAGTGCTGTTATGGAAAAGTCACAATTCACGGGAAATTTATCTTTACCCACAAACTCGACAACAGGTGCTTGTTGAGGCACAAATTATAGAAAATGTTTCTTAAAGATATCTTTAGGACCTATTTTTGTAGCAACAAATAGTTACATGCGTTACTTTATGAAGTTTCCAGGAATTTATTTGTAAAATATTTGTAAGAATTGAACCTATTAGATTATTAATATCCTCCTTCCTTTTCTTTTTAGGAAGTTTAATCTTACAATAAATTAATGATTAGTTGACAATACTTCTTTAAATACATGAAAATGGGTTGAGAACAGAACATAACATTCTTTAGAATTATAATTTCTAATTATATATATTTGGGTACCAGTTATGGATTCTTCGGTTTGATATATTTTAAAAGTTGGTTTAATTTGCTTACATTTTAAAATAGTTCTTGTTGAAAATTCGTTAAACGTAAATAATTTTGAACTAGAAATATTTTATAACATGATGGGTTTTTTTCGTTCAGTAATGTACATGTCCTTAAGAAATCAGTTCCCTCTGCATAATTTTTATTAAAATGCTCAGAAAACTTTGAGGATTATAAAAAAAAAATATACCTTTAAATATATTTAGGACAGAGTCAAGGAATTTTTTAATGTTTTTCTATATAGAAATATTTCATGCGTGGAAGAAATAATTCTCGATTTTTTTTCCCGAGAGTATATCTTCTGAGGATATTTAAAGTTGTTGCCCTTAATTTTATGTAAGTTCAATTTTTTTATAATGTTTATAGATTTTCTCTCATTTTACTTCTTTTGAAGCTAGAAACAATAAAGAAGGAAAGTTTTTCTTTCGAAAACAATCTATTTCATTGAAATCAAATTGTTATTTATTCGCCCTATATTACGAAACACTAAATTTTCATAGGCATCTACGGAATTTCCTTCTTCAGACATCATTGATAGTAATATTTTTCTGCATTTAAGCAAATTAAAAATTAATTAAATTAAACTAACATAAAACTGAACAATTAATCTGATTTTTTTTTGTATCCATGAATAATTGTGATTAAATTTTTGAATCACACACATGCCAGAACCATCCGAAATATCTCAATTAATGTAACTAAGACATTTTGAAATTTCATATCTGTTTCATTAGTTAATTAAGCTGCATAAGTCGAAAAAATTAATTGAATAGCATTTAACAAGATAAATATATAATTTCTCAATGAAACAAATATCCTTTTTAAAGTTTACTTTGAAGTAACACAATTTTAGGAGTTAATATACTTCGTAGAAAAATGTAATGTAGAAGACAGCTATTACAGTAATTTTAATAATACAAATAAAAAAATTTGACCAGTTACATAACCACAAATAATAGAAAGTAAATAAACTCTTAGTGATAGTTGATGATTGCTCATTTGAATTATTATTATTTAAATGTTTCCACTAATTTCCTTTAAAATGCAAAAAGTTGTTCATCAAATACAGATCAGAAATAATAAATTATAGTACTCCCTCTATAATACTTAGGAGAGGGAAGTGGTATCTTAGGTATCGTCCTCGTCAGTTGACCGAGGCTCAAAATTACGAGGTCCGTCGCCAATAGCCCTCGTGTTGCAACTGGTGCGAAGTTAATAAAATACCAACCAAACCTCTATAATCTCTCACATCCCCTTTCCAGTTCTGAATGCAATTCGGCGGTTTTACACGGACTGACAAGTCACAAAATTATTTTAGGACTTCTACCGCAATGGAGTAATGAAGATTATTGCTACAAAACTGTACATTTTTGTAATTTATTTCATGTGTTTCACACTTTATTTGCATGTAATGCATCAATTTTAAAAAATAATACATAACTTCTGCTTTTTAAATGCAATTGTACAGTAATCCGGTAGAGCTGTGATCCAATATCTGCCGGATTATTGAGAAAGTGCTGCACATGTAATTATCAGAATTTAATTCTCATTTTAGAAATTTAACATACAGCTCAAATAAAAATGTTATTTATTTAGTATACTTACTAACATTTAATGTTAGAATTTGAGTTATTAACTATACGCATACGTTAAAGGTAAAATAATTTACAAGTTATTCCTCAGAAGAGTTGTTTGATTTGCGGTACAGCATCCCCATTTGAATCTTTCAAATCAATTCAGAAACGAACCGCAATTTGAAAGCAATTTCTTACTACGACAGTAATTAACCACAAACGAAAACGAAATCATTTCAGAAATCGAAAAGCAACTCTAACAGTTCAAGACTAAACCACAGAAAACTACTCAACTCAACTCACATCATCGAAAGATCTTCGAATGCATCAGACGATTACGATTGTGATAGCGATTTCTAGCGTAGAACTCGAAACGAACACAAGTAAGAACACTGGAATAAAGAAAGAAAGAAGCAAGGGGGAAAACCATTAGGTATTCTAGAAGAGGAATCAACCTACCATCGTGACAGTAACATCAAGTAGATGGCTTTCTTACTGGGGAATGCCTTAAGTCGAAATTGTGGTTACTTTCCTTTGATTAGTCATTAAGGTTGGCGATACGCCGTTGGTGGAGCAATGTGATGATGACAGTAAATAAATTTTCGCCCGCTATGATTACGGTGATAGTAATGGCAACATATATTCTTTTTCCGTCAGACAGAGCAACTTGTGCCGTTGCCAAATTGTACTTACCTTTTTCATTTTCTTTATTATTATTATTATTTTCTTTCGCTTTCTCTCACACTGTCTTATTTCTTGATGGAAAGTAATTGTGATAATTATTAGGAAGCACGGGTTTCTTAGGAACTTTGAATGAGAGTTTGGTTGGTGGGTGGCGAAGAAGGCAGTTCTATTTGAATTATTATGGAAATTATAAGAAAAAAAAAGAAATTTTCGGAATGATTATAGGTTTAGCGTTTCAGGGCAGAAGGGGGGTTTCCTTTTCTGAGGTTTTTGACTGAAAATTATAAAATTGCTGAAGTATTCGCCACTTGATGTAATATGTTGCATCAATTATAATAAATAAATTTGATTCATTGTTTGTTTGGAAGAAATACCTTTAGTTTTAGTTTATTTAAAAATAAAAAAATGAACTTAAAATATTTATTTATATAATAAAATCGATTTTAGTATTTTTTGTATCTTCTTGTTACATTAAAACTTCTATGGATAATTGTATTTATATGTCATGCACTTATAAATCTTATTTATTGCGAAAGTCTATTTACTTACTTTTTTAAATCTAAAATTTCGTATATTTGCAAAAAACATACCACAATTATTTTTTAAATATCTTAATTTAATAAGAAAAAATTGTATTGCATAATTTAATTAAAGTATTTATTTTAGCGCGCTTTCTTTAGCGAATTATACTAAATGTTTGGCATATGTTATCTTTTCTTTTCAGTTATCCTCTTACATAATTTTAGAAAATCTACATTAAAGAATATTAGCCCATAAGTGATAAAGCTGTTGTTTGTCTTTTGTATTTTTGTTGAGTGAAAAAGTTGAATCATAATCCATCAGGTCTTAAATATATTTAAAATACATTAAAAAACAATGGTATGTTTTCTCAAGAATCTTGTGTAGATGAAATTATTTAAGATTTTTTTCTAGTATAAATTAGAGTTAAGTGTAATTTATCCTATTTTTTTCAATTTCAGAAAATCACAACATTATTTGAACAATAAATTGGGAGAAAAAAAAAAGAATTAATAACTTCAAAAAGCCTATAACCTGTCATTTTATGTCCGGCAACCAAAATGTTTATCTAATTTACTTCTAGAATATAGAGATAAAAGTATGAACAATTGATAAATCTAAGCCACGAAAATGAAGTAAAATGTTTCATATGTACCGATTTGAAGAATCAGGACTTTATATATCTGGTTGATCCGCTATGTCCGTTTTATGTAACTGGTAAGTATTTAGACGGATCAGTTTGTAACGCTTCTCTCTCTCTCTCTCTCTCTTCCGTTATTTTAAATCACAAACTTAAAGACTCTATCTAAAATTCTAATACCAGATACATAAAATTTCAATAAACTAAAACATTCACTGTTTATGTGGCGTTTGTCTGTGATTTTTCGACTCTTGCGCCAGATTTCATTACTCAATATATTAAATCTAAGTGACAAAACGCAAATTGAAAATCCACGAGACCAAGTAGGCGAATTTATTTTTTGTCAAGGCAGAATAACCATGGTCGCTTTCTCTAGAGTTATCTTTTAACTCACTGTCTTAAATTATGATTTAAAAGGGAAATATTTTACCAATTCACTCGTTGTTGATTTCAGGACTGTCTTTGATAGTAACTACGTAGATTAATGCGGTTAGTGGAATTCAGTTCAATCCGCAAAACTAACAGAATAATTTTAAACTTAGTAACAATTATCTGACTGTCAATCCTTATCCTCTGTCTTTCTTCTCATTTTCCTTTAATTATGTATCATTTATATAACATTATATCAAAATCACTTAACTTCATTTTTATCCTAATCTAATTTACCTAATCACGTTTTATTTTGTTTGGGAAGAAGTTGTAATGTTATGCAATTAAACTCACAAAATGTCCCCGAGGTTAATGAAGAGAAAATAACGATTAGCCCAACGTCACAGTTATTAGTCTACACATTTATCAATGCTGCAAGGGAAATGATCTCCAAGAGTCCTCAACATGTCTATTTACAAGTGTTATGTAAATATTAAATTTCAAGCCGATGTCCCGAAACCCAGATTTGAGCAGATCTTGTGCGGTTACGGTGAAGCTTTATCTACAACTTCCACAACGCATAGTCAGACCTTTGCTTTAGAAATATCAGATTCACAGACGCACAAGGATATTCCGCTCGCTTAAATTCGGCACATCTAAGACATCCACTTTTCACTAACTCACTTCATTACAATTCAATAGTCTAATTGATGTGCCTAGATCACGCTTCCTTTGAATGGGTTGATATTTTATTTTTCGCAATTTAAATTATGATGATAATTAATAGAAGAACGCAATTAACCCATCGTCAGAAGTTTGCATCTCATTGTTGTTAGTTCTAAGATCATAGCGAAGAAAGAGGTTAATTGTTATTATGTGGCTTAGGTTTTTATAATCATCACGCTGATGTGAATTATTGAGTCAGAAATATGAATTCAAGTTCAGTTATAAGTTAATTATATACCAACGGCATTTGTCGGCTGTTTTTATTTTTGGCTGCGTTCGCGATTTGACTCTCGGTGGACACTTGCTCTGACCAATTGGATGAGAACAGAAAAGTATGACCGATAGACATGAGTCATACACAGGTGCATTGACACGATAGAAAGTCATTAAATCAACCTCCAATTGGATGCATTTTTATATGAATTTGTTGTTAGATATCGATATTTCAATTTTTTTTTAATATTTTAAACTGTTTGTACTCTATTTTATGATACAAAATGTTTCATAAAAATTAATGTGTGAATCATTTAAATTGCTTCTGTGTGTCAGTATCTGACCCGTAGGTCAAAGGCTCGTTACCGTAGGTTTATATTGCTGCATAATTTAGAACCATCTGATACGTTTACTGTAACTCCACCCCACCGCGAGTTGAAGCAGCAAAAGCGCTGAACTAATTGATTTCGAAGAAAATTATTTTATGAATGGATCGGTTAGAGTGCGTGTCTACGAACTCACGAAAAGACAGCCCAAATCAGTCCAAAAAGTAATAAAATTCACCTAAAGCTTCTGAAGCGTAGACTCAAAATTCGAACAGTAGATGGCAGCATATTCCATTTTAGCACTATTTGTAGAATATACACTTGTTGCAAATTGTTTCAAATTTTCAAGAATCACCACAAGTAAATTGTTAATGGCTAAGGTTCACATCTCTAAGACAATTGCCTTGCAATCACGAGATTGCCACAATGTCATAAGTGGATGAACACGCAATGCAACAGAGGATGTATATCAACTACTGTATTGTTAGAAAAACAACATTCTCTAAAATCTCGTTCCAGTTATCTATCAATATCATTTTTCTCTCTAGGAAAGGGTATCGCGACTGCTTCCCCGCATGAGGAGAAGAATATTCGCATAATCGATGCATCATATTGATACATTTATGACGAGGTTTACATCTTTATTAAAGATTTGGATAACAAAATTATGAAATATTTCCTTCAATTATACAAAAAGAAAAAATTCAAAACATAATATTTTTTGTAAATATGCTTGACATAGAACACAAAATACAATACAAATATTTAATCCTTGTATAGGAAATAAAACCAGATCTTCAGGAGAGAGAAGATCAGTTTAAAATATATTTCACTTTTCTTCTTATCCATACGAAACGGAATTTTAAGCGATGGAGTTAACCAAGTTTATGTGGCTAGGTATCCATAATTTAGAAATGAATTTAGTTGAGTTTCAATACAGTATAATGTGGAATATAAATTTGAATTCTTGATTACCGAAAAAGAAGAGGGAAAGCTTCAAAGTTATGCAGGTAATAATTCTTACTAAAAATAGAAAATATTATATTAAATCTAAGGGATTCTTCACCATACTTTTTATTATCCACGAAGAAACTTACTAATGCTCTTTTAAAGAAGTAAGTGAAAAATGGCTTACCTCTATGAATTTTGCAAAAACCTACATGCAGAAATAAACTTGGAAATGAATTGACTAGATGAATGTATTTGACTGTCAAAAATGAAATATGTAACTAGTATGAAGAAACTATCTGCAAGTAAGCAAAGTTAGAGAAAGAGAGAGATTTCATGTTAAATATGCTTTTATCAACTATAGCATTCATTCACATATCTGTAAATGCATTTATTAATATAGGATATTTCATAATTTATGTGCACTGTTCTTTATATTCCTTGTTCATTCAAACACTCAGTTCGTTTTTTGATTGTTAATTAACGTCGCACTGAGAAGCAACACGAAAGCAATTGGCTACGGACCTCGTAATTTTTTAACTTCCGTCAATTGTGACGAGGAAGACCCTTTAGCTCACCCTTACCTCTCAAAGCTAGCTTCCACACCATGTCAACGGCATGACATGGGACCTCGACCAGATTTCACTGGGATAACCATAACTCGACGAAAACAACACCAGCTGTGAATCCGCGACCGAGACCATTGGGCTATCACCCCACAAATTCTCGGTTAGAGGCATAACTGGGTATTTAACCACCTAACGTATTTCATGGTATAAACCCAAAGATATCATTTTTTTTCCATCGACTTTTTATTTTTCACTTGCTAAAGTAAATTATAAAAAAGGAGACGTTAGTTTTTTAGAGGATTTTAAAATTAAGAATAAATAAAAGTGGTCAAATGTCAAGTTTTTCTATTAACAAATTTTCACTGTTTTATAATTTTTGATTCCCTCTTTACCAAACTTTCCCCTACCCTTTTCCGAGTGACTTAATTTCCTTAGTGACCTAAGCAATAGTCGAAATAATGAACAGTTTTAGTGAATTCTTCAAAAGTTTCGCCATCTTTGTGTGGGAGGTGAGGTGTATAGGATATTTTAAATGGATATAAAGCGAAGGACGCTATCACGAAACCATTCTAAGCTTTTTAGTTCGAACACCTAAATCACGTGTGACTTTCTAAATTATCTAAATTAACACTAATGATTCCTGTAATGTCTTTTTTAAGTTCCCCATCATTTATTAAGAGATACACACACACCTATATATATATATATATATATATATATATATATATATTGCATATGTAGGATTTTCCAGCTAATTATCAAAGTATTAATTGTATTATCGAATGTACTGAAAACCAGTTCCTCAGTTACTCGATGGATGGCACCACGAATCATCGTAATGTGAGAGTTCACGCAGCGCCCCCTATTCCTGAACAAAACTAAGAGATATTTCGTTCTCGCTCTCTTTTCCTCTTCAAGGTGAACTCCGAATGCCAGAGCGCGTTCCAACGCCGATATGGGGTAAATGAGGCCGCTGTTTATCATTCTCCAATGAACTGGTGAATTTGTATATAGTAATTCGTATATATTTTCCGTTCATTTCTCCTTCTAATTAACTAAGTAAAACAACTTCAAGCATCGTCATTGAATTGATACGAAGTCATAATAGAATCCGGTGATAGAATTACTCCCCTAGACAAACCAGCCCTATGCGTAAGAGCAAACCAGTGTAGTTTCAGAATGTACAATCTCACTCCCTTTCTATATATATATATATATATATATATATATATATATATATATATATATACGGGGGAGGTTAGGATCCTCAGATTTTCACTTCTGCCTACAGTACAATTGCATGAATAGGGGCTCATTTTTTATAAATTTTAAAAAGCCATCCATATTTAAAATCTATTCCTTATTACAATACCTTCAAAACTTTTTGCCGTGTTTTTAAATTTTTCACTATCATAATAACACTAAAAACTTTATAACGATGGTTATTTCTTTATTTCTGTAAAATCTTTTTACTCTGAATCATTATAACAGCTTTTATTCATTTTACAATAAATTCGAACAACGGCACACATTTGTGCATAAACAACATCCAAAAAAGGAAACTTTGTATATCATTTCAGAAGAGTTCATAGGAAATTCAGATTTAAGTTAATATTTTAGTCCTTTCAAAATAACATTACTCGCTTCAGACATTTTAAAATTTAATAACAGCAGGAAAGGCTTTTAAGCGTAACATATCGTTCCCACACGAAACAAGGTTATTAAACTCATTGTTCTAAGACCTAATTAGTGATTTTTTAAATAAAAAATCGTGTACTCTTATTAAGAATTCCGAAACGAAGATGATTTTTTAAACATTACTTATAAGAACATCAGCATTTTAAAGTGCTTGCGTTTTTTTTATCTTGAAAAAAATGCAACCCTTGATTGTTGTTGTTGATGTTTCATTGCGCTTCAAATTAATTACGGAAAAAAAAATCAAATTTTTTTTAGTTAAATCTAGAGTTTTCTTTTATATTCGTTATACTTACATAAAGATCACTAATTAAGTAAAACTTGAAAAAAAAATTCTTTCATTAAAACGAATTCTAAATTGTTTTCGGAAATTAAAAAACCTCAAGTGAATAAATGAATAATTTTTGCTCCCCCATAGTTAAGAAAATTTTGTTAATTATAAGGAAGACACGAAATACAAGCTCTTTGCTCTGTGTGATTTTTTTTTTTTTTTTTTTTGCATAGAATTTTCTTTTAATGAAACAATTAATTAAAAAAATATGTTGAACATTTTCGAAAGAATATATCTGAAATCGGGATTTCTTATATGCGTATGTTTCTAATATGTATATATAACTATACTTATAAACACCTTTTTGAACTCTATTAAGAATATTAATATGTAATTTTATGCTTATATGGGTGCATATACGTATATATTAAATTATTCATTTATATTTAATAAACATTAAATTTAAGAAAACATTTTAATAAACATATATGATTTGTGAGTAGCCTTATTTCATTATATTATAACCTAAACTCTTCTTATAGGGATCGATTTGATACACACACTCATTATATATAAATATCTATATCTATCTATATATATATGAGGGGATATCCTAAAGTTCTCAAGCACAACTTACATATTATGCGTGGGGGGGCCCCCAGGAATGTTTCGCGCAACTCTTGGAGCATTCATTGTTGTCTGTGGTGTCGCCGGCTCAGGTTTTGTCTTCCCATTATGAATATTTTATCCGCAGTTCTTTTACACTCTCCTCGTTTTTTAAAATAGTGGACTTAAACAAAATATTGCTACCTGCTTGGTGAAAACGCCACAGAAATTGACGTGGTTTTGAAAACAGCTTACATAGAGGGCACTTTGGAGGAAAAGAAAACCTGAATTATATGAGCTATTTTCTCTTTTGATATAGGTCGATATGACAACCCTCGTCTAGGACATCCATCAATTAACCAAACTGATGAAAATGTCGCTTAAATTCTGGAAATTGTGCTTGAAGATCGACGGAAAACTATTGAACATATGGAAGATTTAACTGAATTCTTCTTGGAACGCAATTCAGCATGTTTTAACAGAAGATTTGGGAATGCGAAGGGTTTTTCCAAATTTCGTGCTTGAGTGTTGACTGATTGGCAAAAAGAGCCATCTTTGCTCTGTTTTTAAGGGGTCTTAGGACTCTTAAAGCTTGTCCGTGTATCGAAGAAAATATTTTTTTTTCAAAACTGTGTAATTTACCAATGAAACAAAGCAGGCAATTGAAACTTTTACCAAATAATATTCATACTTATTTACATTTTTTTTTCTCATATTTTCACAAGATTTAAAGAAACCTTTAAAAAATTATAATGAAAAATAAATTGGACATTTTTTTTTCAAAATTAAGAAAATCTATATTTTGCTGCGCGCAGGATTCTGAAGTATATTATTGATTAAAATTTACAAAAGTGATGCTACCTAGTAAAAGAACAGTTCAATTTTAAAGTTATACACACTTTTTGAGATATGAAGAGGAAAACAATTTTCTTAATACAATTATTAAGAAAAATATGAAATTTTAAGAAAAAATTCAATTAAAATTCATATAAAAAATTCTCTGTTAATAATTTGTATAAAATTTGATCTATAAATTATAAAGTAACCTTATTTGAACATGTACATAAAATTTCACACTGATATCTTAAATAGTTTCTCAGAAATCCGGCGCGCAAGTTAAAAATTTTTGTTCGGAGAAAAATGAAGAAAAAGTTGAAAAATAACAATAAAAGAATTCAAATCAAAGTTTAGTTTAATCTCAATAACTCTTGGAGTTTTCAAAGTATCGTTATAATTTTGAAACCAAAATGTTCAGAACAGATGAGGCTCTAACATATATATTTTTTTTCAAAAAATTAAAAATTTTGAGGTTTAAGAGTCCTGAGACCCTTTGACCAAAAACGGAATGATCATCTTGCTCCACCACCTTACTTATCTGAATTATCTATTTACTATTTATTTTGTTTCCGCATATGTAGACGGATATCAAAGTGCACTGATTTGACAACATACAAGATGTCAAGGGAAAAAACGATGGAGGATCTATCTTCCAAATATGCAAATGAGTATCAAAATCTTTTCGACAATGAAATCACTAAATAGTCAAATGTATTATAATGGAGAGTACTTTGAAGGTGATAAAATTATTTTACAAAACGGTTTGAAATACGTGGCTTTTAAATAAAAATTCCAGGCATTTTTTGTCTGTTAGTCGCGTACTTTAAATAATTAAATAGAACTATTCTCAGAGTTTTCTCGTAACTCAAATTAGGAAAATGAGATGTAATGCATTCTCGTAACTTAATGACGATTCAATGTTTCTAGATCTGTCACCAATAGTTCTCGACTCGCTCTAGAACAATATTAGTCCAAATAACACCAAACGACTTGTACCAACATTTTTAGCGTTGTGAATATGCATAACGAAGGTAATTAAATTTTGATGGCACAAATACATTAAATAAATAAAATTGTTTTAATTTCATCCTATACGTGGGATGTACATCTTTGATGTATGAAAATACATATTGAAATTTTGGATTCAATTCAGTCTTTTTCTTTTAGTTAATACGCATGATGTAAAATCCTTTTTCAAGCAAATGATAAAACATACGAGTTAGAAAATATTATTTGCAAATCATATATATATATATACCCTTGAACAGTAAATATTGTAATTAAGAGATAAAATAGAGATGAATATAGCAAATTGGAAACTCTCTCTTGTATACATTTAATCAATTTTTGGACAAATATACATACTATTTACATATTTAATGTGTTATTAATTTAGTTTCATTAATTGCAGAATAAATACTAAGAATTTTAAGCGCATAACACATGGATCAATAAGTCCCGAGACTGTGCGGTCGTTTTTTTGCGATTTCCTCCTTCAAACGCACCAGCAAGTCAATATAATAATCACTGTTGATCGATTTACCTTTTCCGAGGTAGTCAATGAAAATCACACCATGCGTATCCCAAAAAACTGACGCCATGACTTTGCCAGCTGACTGCTGCGTTTTCGGACGGCTTTCGCCAGCTGTGCGCCACTGCCGCTTCGACTCTGGAGTGTAGTGATG
The DNA here is from genome assembly GCA_019974015.1 of Nephila pilipes. NCBI lineage: Eukaryota > Metazoa > Arthropoda > Arachnida > Araneae > Nephilidae > Nephila > Nephila pilipes. The sequence goes on along the minus strand of BMAW01129301.1, from coordinate 239,161 downwards.
TATCCATGTTTCGTCCATGGTCACGTAACGACGCAAGAAATCTTTTTTGTTGCGAGTAAATAGCGATAAACAGCTTTCTGAATCATCGACTCGTTGCTGTTTTTGTTCCATCGAAAGCAATCGCGGCACCCACTTGGAAAAAACCTTTTTCATGCTCAATTTTTCATGAAGGATAGTAAATACACTTCCATATGATATCTGTGTCATCTCAGCAATCTCACGGAGCTTCACTTTACGATCTTTCATTATAATTTTTGTCACTTCACTCACATTTTCCGGTGTAACGGCTTCCACAGGTCTACCCGAGCGTTCCGCATCATTTGTGTCGCTACGACCACGTTTAAATTCGGCAAACCACCGACAAATCGTTGCTTTTGATGGACAAGAGTCCGGGTAACATTTTTCAATCCATTGTTTCGCTTGCAAGGTGTTTTTACTCATTAAAAAAAATGTTTTATCAGAACACGAAACTTGGTTTTTTCCATTTTTTAAACAAACTACAAAACGACTTTACTTCAACCTCGATAACTCAGCTGTTTCTGGTCCGATCGACTTAAAATTTTGACACATATCAAGCAAAGGTTAGTACTCTAGAAAGACCTGGTTACTGGTTTACTACGAGCGCCATCTCTGGGTTAGTCTCGGAACTTATTGATCCATGTGTTATATATATATATAATGAATTTACTTGAGGTCATTAAATCATGCTGTAGCTGAAAACAATTTTTACTCAATGAAGAAGGCGAGACAAATTCCAGTTCATAGTGATTTTATTTGTTATTCATTGTAAAGACTCTGCGCAAGGTCGATCAGCCGGCCGGGCTGAAGAAACAATTCATTTTTGAACTTATTGACCACAGTACTTGTTCAAAGGTGAGACGATAAGAAATGCTTTAATTTTCAGAGTATCTAATAATATAATAGAGAAAATTATAAAAAAAAATGTCATGGAAACACGTGGTACAGGATTAGGGATTCTGGGGAAATGTCATAATAGACAAAGAGTCTGAAGGAATTATTTTGACAAATTTACGATCGTGGGGAAAAAGGATTAACAAATTTTATGAGAGCGTTATCTAATATATATATGTAATGAATTTGAATTTAAAATTACTTCAAAGATTAATGACTAATTAAAAATATGATCGTCACATTCAAGATTGGAAAAAGAACATTGTTTATTCATTTTGATGAGAGAGACGGAGGTGGCAATAAGTATACATTATAAAATTAATAGGCAAAAGGAGGAGCTCCGCCGTCTCGATCACATCAGAAGAGAGAGAATTTTATCCCTGCTTACGATTTTATAGTAGGGTATTTTCCAGATCACCTGGTATAAGATGAAGGGATTCCGAAGGACTTTCATGCATCTCTGAGGCTAGAAGAGATTATTTCTGACAGATTTACGGTTGTGGGAAAGTTGATTCAGCATATTTTATGAGTACGTGATCGAATGAATAAAAGAATAAGTTGGAATTGTATCAGCAAATAAGGATGGGCACTTTACTATTGTGTTATAGAATGAGAAAAATTAGAAAATTAAAATAGTGCTATGTGAGATCTATACACACACACACACATATATATATATATATATATATATATATATATATATATATATATATA
>BMAW01129301.1:226849-237525 GCA_019974015.1 Nephila pilipes | reverse complement strand
ATATATATATATATATATATATATATATATATATATATATATATATATATATATATATATATATAATTTGATAGTGAAAAAAATACAAGTTGTCAAATAGAATGATAAATTATAAAATTGATCTTTTTATTTTATATTAAATTTTACTATTATTTGAAATAAAAACATAAAGGAATTATAGATTAGAAATATTTAAAATTATTTTCTTTATTTCAGTGCTTTTTTTCATCCTTTCCGTTTTTAGAAATTTTTTTATTAACAACATGATGACACTAGTATAAATAAGGAAATTAAATTATTTTCTAACGTATGAATAATTTTTATTTGAAACTGAAATTAAAATGTAATGATTAAAATTAGTATGTATGGAAGAAACTAACTTATTCTGTATATAAAACTTTTAAGAAAGAAATAGGTATAGTAAATTTCAGTGGAATTTTTTTTTTCTTTTACGATTAATCTTCAATATCCTATTTACTGTCTCATGAAAAATTATTTTTTACATAGCTGATAAAAAAAAGTTAACCATATCCTACCCGTTTTACTCTTCAATAAATATCATTTTTATATATTTGATAACGGTAGTGTATATTAGTTTGCACAAAAAATGTCATGTAAAATTAAAAATTATTTTAACTTTTTATTCTTTGAACTACAGCACAAAGAAATAAAATTTTAAAATTCTTTTTTTTTTTTCGTTTTCATAATTTTATAGCTTATTGAAATTTCATTTATACATTTTGTTTGTTGTAAAATAAATAAAAAAAACTGATGTACCAAAGAATTATGATTAGTTATAAAATTAATTTTTTCATAAATCTTATTTATGTTTCAAAGTTTTTTTAAGACTTCGAAAGCTTTGTTTTATACAATTCATACACCTTAATTAAATTTTAACAAAATCAAGAATATATGATATACTAATGAATCCTCATTATGCGATTGTTTATTTCATAGCATACGTATAATTCTATTAAACTTTTAGATGTTAATATGCCTTTTACATATAAAAAACTTGAGCATTGAGAATATAATTATATTTAATTTTTAAATAAAAATGTGTTTTTTGCGTATATAACACGTAAGCATAGAGCATTATATTATAAATTTAAAATGCATATAACAAAAAGAAATATCAATTTACAATAATCGTGAATGTACCAAAGAAATTCGTACGCATATACATTACTCAATGAAATTCCAACGTGTGTAAATACACCCAAAGAAAAACATTCACGAGGAGGAATTTTAATTATTTCACATACAAAAGCACTTTTTACACATAACCTAATCTAAGATATATAATGAAAATATATAATACATCGGAACTATCACAGCAATGCACATAGTATATAGTTGATATTTATTTTATAAATATCTTACTAGAAATATACTTTAATTATTTATACACATGTAAGCTATTATAATTAGTTACATTTGTTATATACAAACATTATAATTATAGATATAATTTAAACATATAACAGCAATGAAACATTTTATAGAAAAGTTTTTTTTTTTATATTTTTTTACTAATTTCCAAATGTACATTTACTATCTTTAATTGTATATTTAACTGCTGATACAATATCCATGTATTCACTGAAGAGAGAGATCATTTGAAAAAATTCTCCTTTAACTAAATAATATCTAAAATCTTTCATTTGTACATTTACCGTTGGTTTGTCATTTGTTAATTTTTTTTTAAAAAAAGGCTGCTTTATTTGAAGATAAATAAAAAATAAAAAAAAAGTATAAAAAAAAAAGAATGTCTTAATTTGAAAACAAAATATTCCTTTTCAAACAAATTGATGCTCAAACTCTTTTCTAAAAATAAACATAAGCGAAGGAAAAAAAAATAATCTCATTTTATTTTATCCATGAAAATTACTTGGTTTTCATTCATATTGTCAGAGCTCTGCATTAATATCGCATTTGAAATCATTGTAGAAATAGAAAGAACGAAATGGAGATTTCAAATCATGTCTTTCAAGAAGACAGATGCGTTTGATCCATATTTAAGTATGTACCAAATCGTAATACATTTTCACTTTGAAAGTGAAACAAAAAGAGTGGAGAAAAGCAGCCAAAAAGAGTGAAAAAGAAAACCAATAATGCAACTTTCGATCTGGAATAAAAAGTTTCAAAACTACCGCGAAATTTAAGCGCTTCTTAAACTATTATTCAAACTCCGGCAGCCATTTTAATCTCGCACCAAACGATTTTTTAAACGCTTATTTCTTCCTCTCCTCCTGTATTCGAAATTCTATTCTTTAAAGAGCCATGCTGGTGCAAAAGTATTAATAAAAGAAATAAAAAAAAAAATGAACGAAAAGAGGTAAAAAAAATAAATAAAATAAAACAGAATGGAATAAAAATAAATAAGTAAAACGATCAGAGAGAAGTGAAATTTTTCGTTCGGATTTTTCGTTTGTGTGAAAAAGGGAAGAAGAAAACGATTGGAAAAGAGAATAACTCATTAAAGTGCATTCACGAAGAAATTCCCTGCTACAACTCTTTTTCCCTCTCTCTTCGGGCGCGTGGAGGCATTCCGTGGATTGAGCTTTCGCTGAATTTCCTTTTCAAAGTGTCTACACTCGCCAACAGAGGCATGTATTATGCATGAAACAGAGACGATTGTTTCCCTTTTTTCTTTTTATTCTGCACCTCCTTCTTTCTCCCCTATTCCTGATCTTCTGCTTTTAAGGGGACTGTCCCCTGTCCCTCTTACGTTCCATTTTAGATCCTACAAGAGTAACTTTAAACTTTTAAGATGGAAATGATTATTTTGAATAAGATATGCCAGAATAATCTGATACAATTATATACATTAAAATATATATAGTAAAACAGTCTACATCGTATCAACTGCGAAAAATCTTGAGCATGAAATGATACATGTTTTTGGCATGTTTTCATTCAGGTAAATACTTCGATTTATTTTTGTTCAGAATTGCCTAAATAATTTTATTTCCAATAAACATTCAATTAAAACTTTTCTAATAGATATGTTAAAAATCATCTGTCTATAAATGATTAATGTAAAATAATATTAAAGTATTATAAAATATTGATAACTCCTGATATACGCATAAAATGTATGGAGTTGGTTCTGATTCAGTTTTGATATAAATGGTACTTTTATAAAACTGAATGAGTATTAAGGTATCCGTCCACCTTCGGAGAAATTTTTTTTAAATACATTGATATTTGCTATCAAAATATTTTTTATTGCTAAAACTAGGAAAAACACATTTAATAATCTGCTTTTAATTCAAAAAAAAATTTAGAGTGGAAAACATGGAGAAAATAGTACATAAATTGATTATCAGAATAACGCTCATAACTCAACATGAAGCAAAAATATCATTATTCTGTAACTTTTATCTTATTTATCATAATATGTTTTGGGGCTGGTACTACTTTCAAGATGAAAATCTTACTACTACATTTTTTTATTGTGTTTTGAGTCAAATAACAATGAAAAATAACAAAAATATATAAAAATAATTTACACTTTATTACTAAAAACATATCAATTTTACAACCATGAAAGTAGTAGGGGTTCTTAAAAACCATATAAGAAAGATACTAACAAAATTTAAATTAATTTGGTTTATAACTTTTTCTGATATTTACGTTGCCATAAGTGAATATGTCGAGAAAACTCATTTTGAGAAAAATCAAAAACAAACTTTCAAATACAATTAAAAATTAGCTACCGAGTACAATTGAAATCCCTGTAACTTAAATTCTAAATAAGATATAAGAAAAATTCAAACACTATTAGAAAGGAACAAAAGTTTAAATTTTAAACTGACATTAAAATTAGAAAATCGAAAGTTTTATCAAAAATGTCATTTTAAAGGTGTATGGATACTTTAAATACATTTTGCATTTAAAATTTTTAGAATGCTAAAATTTTTTGAATAATGTATATTTATTGTATATCCATATTTAAGAAATTTAACTTTCCACACTTCCATCAAATCGAAAATAAATACACAAAAATTTCAATACGCTAAGTAATTTTAAAATAACAATATAATACATAACTGATTTTGCTTCAAATATTTTACACAGCTCAACAAATAGGTTAATAATAAATATGAATATACTGATTCTGCGCAAGAAACATATAAATGAAATAACTGACGCTATAATATAAAAATATTGACTCTATATTTTTTCATACTTTGAAAAATATGTAAAATATTATTAAAGGTGGTCTATTTTAATATTTTAAAGGAAGCTAGAATAAAAATAAGGATAAAACTTCTCATTTAATATATGTCCAGAATCAGCCAACAAGAAAACGATATTAATTTTCTTTTTGGAGCTGTCAAAAACTTATTCTTAAGCCTGATTAGCAGTATATAGTCTTATTTACTCTTACAAAAAATAAAACTATGCTTTCATCAATTTTAAGCAATTGGAAATATTTAGTCTTTTTTTTCCATTTCTTGAGTGTCTGAAGTTATCTTTGTTTAGATTTTGAATAGATATCTGATCTGATAAAATAACAGAAAGCGTAACTATTAGAAATAATCTAAATAGAATATATTTTCAAACTGATGAGCTTCCTTTTTCCCTTCTTGTAAAAAGTATTAACTATTAAATTTGAAGAAAACTGAAATATTAATAAAATAATAAGAAAAAATGTTTTTCAAATCCTTACAAAATAATGAATTAAATACGATTGAATTAAAAGCATGGATAAAAGTCAATTTGAAAATATATGTATGTCTATTTTTTAGATTATGAGGAGAATCTTTAGAAGTTTAGCATGTTAACGGATTTTTGCAAAACAAATCGTTTTATTTCATTAAAATATGTCTGGAAAAAAAACACTTTTTTTAAAAAATGGGAATCTTATCTTCGTGAAAAATATATATCATTCAAAAAATATTAGTGATTTCAAATATTGACTTGGATAAATATCCATTAGTGGAGATAAATCAAATATTTATATAAATTTTAATGGATATATTTTTCAAAACATTAAAGGAATCCTTAAAATTTGCGAAATATGATTACCCTTTATAAATATGTATTTTTGTTATCCCCAATACTTATGCGTTTTTTGTGTCTTTATTTCTGAAGCCAAATATACAATTTCAATGACTTTTTAGGATATAATATATTTTATTAGCATTTTGTAATAAATGGAAGCATACCTAAATTTTTAGTTCACCTAATTGTATGCCATTACTGCTAAATGTATCCATATTATTTTGCCTGAAACCAGAAACAGTTGGAATATATGGTAAGGTATTTAAGTTACATTTGAATTGATTATACTTTTTTGATTACTTGAGTTAAACATTTTCAAAAAAAAAGGACAATTACCTCCATGGAATTTCGTAAGTAAGAATAAATGTTTGACAGTGAATAACAGTTCACTGATTCACTGGCATTTCTTTTTAACTAGCACTTAAAATACTGGCAAAATACTTCTAGTTATGAACCATTATCATATGACGGGTTCTCTGAGCTAGTGTCCCCTTCTCCAATCCCTTGTAATAAATATGGAGTTTCTAGATCTTATTAGACAAATTGGTCCTATAATGGTTTTAAATTTTAGTTCATCGAATTTTATAGATACTATTCCGGGATTGTATGACTAGGCAAACAAGGCCTTCATTATATAAATTAGTGAATACTTTGTTACTATGAAGACTATTGGTGACAGATTTCGAAATTTTGAACTACGGTCCAATGACGAAAACGACTCCTGGGCTAATGACCACTTTCCTCATCAGGACAAAATAAGGACTTGGAGCTTTGACAGATTCAACGTGCATCAGCCCCGCTACACGGTGGGTTTTTATTCGAATCAGGACTTAAGCCCTCGATTCGAAAGAAGCATTGCTGGTGTAAAACCCGCGATCATGGCCAATAGGTTACCACGGCCCATTAATTACTGTAATGTGTAAAAGCACTGTAACTGTTATTGTATTTTTTTTATAATAGGCTTTAAATCATCCCATCTTGTAAACAAGTATAGCCGAATCTCGTTAATCTAGATCCCATTAAGCCGGGCGTCGCTTAACTCAAACAGCTATTTAAAAAAATCGTAATTAATAAACGTAATCAAAAAGCTGAGTTAAGATCACAAGACTAGAGACTATTCAATCTTTTATAATTACTAATCGTTAGGACGTCATAATCTTTATTTTTCATTCGATGGGAACTTAATGATTTTTGATGAAATTTGATAAACTAAAACAGAGTTTTAGTTTGTTTTTTTTTAGTTTCGTTTAGTTTTTATTAACGTCGCACTAGAAGCATCACTAGGACTTTTTGCGACGGATCTCGTAATTTTGAACCACAGTCAAGTGATGAGAACGACACCTGAGCTTGAGCTAGCACTCTCCTCTCCGAACTTCCACACCCCACCACGGGAGGACTTTGGGCCCCTACAGATTTAACATGCATCAGCCCCGGCTACACGACAGGTCTTTAGCGGCCAAGGATCGAACCCGCGACTGAACGAAAACCGCCGGCCACGAATCCGAAGCAATGACCACTAGGCTACCGTGGCCAAACCGAAACTAAAGACCACGTTATTTTGATAATAAAATACGTTGAAAACAATAGCAATAAAATCGTATTGGATATAAAGAACATTTAAGGTATCTTCCTAATTAATTGTTGAAGAAAATAACATTAAATTAGAACTACAGGAGAAAGCAGTCGTTTTTTCAAACCAGTGAGTTTTTTGGTCAGAGAAGATGAGCGTGACTCTCATGTTCTTACTCGTAGTAGTTTTTTCCGACCCAATACATACCATATAAGTGATGAATTGAATTCTTTCATGCGCATTTTTTATGACAATTTGCTCTGTTTTATTTCAGTTTACATGATATTTGGCAATACAGAGGTTTTAATTCCATCGGATCAGCTATTTACCAATTTGCTCTGTCTTATTTAAAATTTACATGTTTTTGATTGTACAGAATGTTTACCTATATATTTTAGATCAGCTATTTAACATTTTGCTCCAATTTATTTTACTTTAGTTGTTTTTAACTGTACAGAGTGTTATGCTAGGCTCTTTGGGTCAGTTATTCACCATTTTGTTCAGTCTTATTTCAATATTCCTTAATATAAAGTTCACTTTCATTAATTATAATATGAAAATTTTGTATTTTTCTTTACTGACAAAGCCAATTTCTTTAAAAAATTCAAATGATTTTGTATGTGAAAATGTAGCAAATTAATACCAAAGAGTTTATTCAAAAAATATGGGTCAAATAAGATGACTCACTGGAAATATTTTCATTCCATAAATATTTTTAGTAAATTAAAAAGGGGCTTATTGTTACGCACATCTGAAAGTTAGACAAGTGTGTGTAGATGAATGTAGGTTTATTTACCTTAAAAAACATCAGTGCCACAAGTATATTAAATTCAAATATTGTGATGTTTTAGGTCCCTTGATATGGTAGCATATATTTAGTTTTTTTTTATTGCATCTTTAGTTTGTTCTATGTATGAAGTCTTTAGGGTAACTTTTTAAGAACCGTCGTGTAGTGGGCCTGATGTATATCAGACCTGCCTGGCCTCAATGGCCTCACGCTGAGATAGTCTAGAGCAAACCGTGGTGCGTGCGCAAAAGTATTGGTGATTACAAGTGACACTTCAGTTAATTCTGAGTGAGCTATCGTTGTGTCCAGTTTTGAAGAAGAGTTTTTGCGAGAGCATTTTGTGCAATACCATGTACATAGCTGTGATTTATTTAATTATTAAGAAATGTTATTAAACATACGACAGGGACAGAATTCTTTCTGGCAAGCAGAGAAAACAGACAAATCCAATTTTCAAGCTTATCTTGCTCTCTGGGTAAACAATTGAATTCTAGGGTTATCTTCTCCCAACGAGACTCTGTAGTAGCTATAGCAACTATCATGAAGCAAGCACTCTCTCCTAGACAAGATCATTCCTGATTATTGTAGATTGGCGCTTTATTAAACTGTCATAAATTATAATTTAACTGGATAATTGTGTTATTTCTTTTTCACCCCTCAGTGAGGTAGATTCTATTTTTATCTCTATTTACCAAGCAGAGAAAACAGACAAATCCAATTTTCAAGCTGATCTCGCTCTCAGAATAAACAATTGAATTTTAGGGTTATCTTCTCCCAACAGGACTCTCTGGCAGCTATAGCACCTATCATAAAGCAAGCACCCTCTCCTACGCCAGATTATTCCTGACTATTACAAATTGGCGTTTTATTAAACTGCCATAAGTTAATTAATTTAACTGAGGGATTGTGTTATTCCTTTTTCATCTCTCAGCGAAACAGATTCTGTCCTTATCTTTATTTACCATCACTTAATCAGGAACGTAAGACGGTGTAAAATATGCTTGAATTATATGACACATCTGCATTCGCCTGCCGCAAAATTGGTATGCAAAATATTGGCCATCCCTGTTTTAGATGTTAGGAGAATGATATGCGAGGAAAGTGTCAAAATTACGAAGTCCGTCGCCAATAGCCCTCAATTTGAGATTATTTCGACTTTAATAAACAATTAGTAAATTAATAAAAACTTTTATAGCTTTTTCATCCTTCCTCTTGTTTCACAAACTTTAATTTAACACTATAGTGCATAGTATAGACATTTGGCTACACATATTGTTTCTCAAATACCAGCTCTAATAAAGATATCCAAACGGCAACAATATATATGAAATAAGATAAAAAATATTGATTTAAGTCTTTAACTCTTAAAATTTCCAATAGATAGTAGTAGAAGCTCTATTTTGAGAAACGTGTTTGTTGCTTCCAAAATATAAATTCGAATTCGGAAACATCCAACTAAAATAAAAAAATTCATCAAAATAGTTGTTTTTTTCCAAGTTAAAAAAATTGGCACTAAAAGAGAAATATTTTTTTTTTTTACATTTTTTGTGCATTTGGTTTTATTAGATTTTAAAGTTAATTACACAATGAGTTAAGTTCATTTGCAGCTATTTGGCAACACTATACAGGTACAATCTGAAACAAACAATATATTTACAATTTCTACGCATTGTACTCAAAGCCGTATAAGTGCATACTATGGTTGAATTTAAGATTTAGTAGGATTTTAAATTGCTTAATTTCTATTTATTATAATTTATAGCAAATCCAAACCACCGATAAAGTTTATTTTACTGAAGTTGATGGTAAAAGGAAAATATTGATGGTAAAAGAAAAATTTTGGAATGTTTTGTCGAGGGGTAGTGAAGAATATGATGATAGTGATTTGGATCTCACGATTGACTCTAATGTACTTTTTAGAAACTTAGATAATATTGATTGCTTTGATAATGATCTGTCTTATTAAGATGATGATGTCCTTGTGTAATAAACACATAGGGAAGTTGATTTATTAGAAAGCTTGATTGGAAGGTACAAAATAGGTATACGAAGTAAAAGTGGTATTTTCGTATCTTTTTGTCATTTAGTTGATCTTACTGTCGTAAACAATTGGTTATTATCCAAACGTATGAATGAGCAAATTGGCAGCACAGGCATGGAAATACTTTCACAATTTAGAGTAGATTTAGCTGAATCCTTGTGCTCTAATGGTTCTATTAAATCAACAAAATGAGGTTGTTTTACAAATCGAGAGAAGAAAGGACCACCATCAAAAAGAGGGAATTCTGTTTTTACAAGAAACACTCCAATAAGGGATCGGTTAGATAAAACTGACCACATGCCCATGCATATTGAGAACAACTATGTTGCAAAATGGCATTATGAAAAAGTTTTAATAGAATAAAATGCACCAAATGTAATGTTCCTCTATTCCTGAATAAAAACAATTGTTTTAAAAATTGTAATTTAAAGTAAATTTCAAAAAGTATATTATTTTCTCTCTAATTTGTATGTAAAACTGCATTACCTAATGTGCCTATCTATCAAAAAGCTTAACGAAATATTTAGATATAAAATTATTGAATTATACTGTGTCTATTTATGTAATTATAAAAATTGCCAGTACTTCTTATAAATTATAAGCTATTTTTCATTTTAATCCCTACCCATTTAAATTATATTTAAAAGGTTATATAGTTACTATATACTTAAATATCATATTCGGTTTTAATATTTGTACCATAGTTCATAGTACATAAATATATAAAAGCTAAAAATATATACCTATGCAATTAAAATGTTAATGAATAGGCGCAAAACAAAATGTCAGTTGATGTGTGTTACTGCATGGTCTAGCCAATTGGAACATTTTAGTTTTTTGTCAAAAAAACATAGTAAAAAAATAGTTTATTTCTTAAGTATTTATATTAACTAATACTGTTATAGAAATAAAATACATATTTTTAGACGAATTTTAAAAATCATGTATTAAAGTGTTAACTTGTTAAGTGGATATGTATGCTTGTATGTCTTTCCAGTTCAAAGTTTGTACTCGAATTTCAATCTGCTTTTTAAATTTCTACTATTAGCTCACACTATCCCTATATGTATGTATGTATATATATATATATATATATATATATATATATATATATATATATATATATATATATATATATATATATATATATATATATATATATATATATATATATATATATATATATATATATATATATATATATATATATATATATATATATATATATATATATATATATATATATATATATATATAAATACAAA
>BMAW01129301.1:198910-226749 GCA_019974015.1 Nephila pilipes | reverse complement strand
TGAACTTGTAGTGGATGACATTTGATTTTAATGCAGTTTTTTCAAATATTAATTCATTTAATTAAATATAATTGGATAAAATGCAGTTTAGCCCAACCACTTGGCGCGATTTCAAAAATTGCCAAATTTGGCATTTTTTTTTTTTTTTTTGGCTGAACGTTAAATCTGTGAAGCGGACTAGGGTAGCCACATTTGGCAAAATACCGCCAAATAATTACTGTTGCCAAGGATGATTGGACTAACTGCATTTCAACCATTTAATTTACTGGATGAATTGAGAAACAAGGCAACGCTTCTACTATGTCATTTGTCTTGAGTAGAGCTTCGGCGTAGAATCTTCATGCCTTCGGATCGAATCTCGTCGAAGCATAAATTTTTTCTATTTGATTATCAATAATTAATTTTAGTTTTATATCGGAAAAAAAAATTCTCTTATTTATGATATTTAGTAGGATATAAATTTAGGAATAAATATCTTCAGTGACGAAGCGAGTAGATCGCTAGAAAAAAAATTCTTTTGCCACTTAATATTGTGATTCTGTCATATGTATAAACATATTTATATTAATTGTAATTATTTAATAAAAAATAACTAAAATAAAAAATTTTCTTTGCTGACCCATGTAGGAATTGACATATTTTTTCATATTACTTGTTATCGTCCAATCAAGCTGAAATGTTTCTTGCCCGCATAACTTTGATGACAGTATCATACTGTTGTATGCTCAAGCAATGACGAACTTATGAGGAAGGGATGCTGGGACCTGAGTTTTGCACTTAGAATTCGAATTTTAACTCACTTCCTATCCTCCGATCAAGCTGGAACTTTGCAAATACATATAAATCCGATGCGAATACGATACTGTGATATGATCAAGCAGTTTCAGTTTTAGCGAGAAGGAAGGATGGATCTGCAATATTTAAAAATGGCCGAATGGGTTGAACTTTTGCACACTCGTATATATAGCTTACGTATTTGCATTTTTAGTCATAAATTTCCAGACTAAAAATAATTAAATAAAAAAAATAATAAATTTATTCAAGCTTTTATTTATTTTGGATTAAAATGTATAAAAAGTTTTTTAAATGTAAGGCAATATATATTTTATAAAAGCCTGAGGTTAATTTTTTATCTCATATATAAGTATGTAACTACATTACTTAATTTATCGTTAATTCCTGAAGTATCATATTTAAGCATCTCAACCTTTTATAAATTATGCATTACTTTACATTCCCAAAAATTTACTATCTTACTTTTTTAGTTCATCTCTTTAGTTAAAAGCTTGGTTTAATTTTTTTTTACTTATAATCTTTGATATACAACGTTTAAAAGCATTTATGTTATAAATTATGTGATAGATAATATATTTCGCATCTACTGATAAATCAGTATACATATTATTCAAATTTTATACGGATTTAAAATTCAGTATAACATTTTACTAAGATAATTTGTTATAATGAATTCCAATATGGTAACTATAAAAATAAATGGGATAAATATTCATTGAGTATTTTTCAATATGCGTTATTCCAATCAATAAGTGCTCTGCGCATGCGTGTATGGGATCATGAATATTCCCAGACAGAAGAAAACAATGCAAATAAGTACTGAAACTAAAAGGATCTGAAGAGCTATTTTCGTAAATTGAATCTTAATGTAGGATGATGTTCCTTTGCACGTAAAAGATGAATCACAGCAGAAGAGTTCGAATTTAAAGATTGTTTTTCACTCTGAAGAAGTTCATTTTAATTTTATAGCTTTTATTCGATCCCGATTGCAAAATCTTTATTCGGGGATATCCCAAAATTTAGAACATATTTCGAATCTTCAATTCATTCATGAGTTTTAGAAGTAGCCTTTGGTATGTGTTTGGCTGATTTAAATTATTTATAATTCTATTTTCCTAGTGTATTCAACGCATGCCACAAAACTTTTAAGTTCTGTATATTGAATGGGTTAGAAATTTTACTTTTAAAACAACAAAAAAAATCATTTACATATCAGAAATTTTAACTATAAGTGAACTCTGTTGTAATTTCCCCCTTTATTTTTACTTCAAAATACATATAACTCATAAAAATATCTGCACAAATGCAAACATTATTTCAGGGATTTAGATAAATTTCGATAATTCAGATAATACTGTTCCTTTATAATACTGTCACTCTGTAAATTTTTAAAACCCTAATTAAAATTCTTTTCAAATGTATCTATATACTATTTTATATTAATTTTACACATGTAAAGTATCACTGAAATCAACTAATTAAATTGTAATTAATCTAAATGCGCTTCTCTTCTGGTAATCCGATAGATACTGGACTAGAGCACTACGGAATAACAGTAAGATCATAAAAATAGCACATTTAAATAGCAAAAAATATGTGTTATTGTATAAAATTTAACACAGTACACGCAAATAAAGTATCAAACACAAGAAATAACTAAACTTACAAAAGAATATTGTTTTGTGTTGATAGCCCACATTATTATTCTATTGAAGTAAGTGTTATAAAAATTTCGAGATAAAAACCAACATTTTTATATGGTGGCAAAGTTTATTAAAGAAAATTATTGAAATATTAGGTAAAACTGGTCGCAAATATCTAAATATTGCATTATTAGACTAGTAAGAACGGTTCCTAAAATTTCAGAGCTCTAGCTTCATGGGAAGTTGGTTAAATTACCGATCGAAAATTTGATGACACACAGATACACACACAGACAGACACACAAAAAGTAAAATACATAAAAACGTTAAAACTAACTAAAATTAATTAATTCATTCTGTAAATGAAATGGTTGGAATGTAGTTTAACCCAACCTCCCTTGGCGAGAAAAATTATTTGGCGGTATTTTGCCAAATGTGGCTACCTCGGTCTGTTTTACGGATTTAACGTTCAGCCAAAAAAAAAAAAATCGCCAAGTTTGGTGCCAATTTTTGAAATCGCGCCAAGTGGTTGGGTTAAACTGCATTATTAAAGAAAATATTAGTTAAAACTTGTCACAAATGTCTAAATATTGCATTGTTAGGCGAGTAAGAACGATTCCCAAAGTTTCAGAGCTCTAGCTTGATGGGAAGTTGGTTAAATAAACGATCGAAAATTTGATGATAAACACACAAAAAGTGAAATACATAAAAACGTTTTAATTACATATTTTCCAGTGACTTGTCAGCTTGTATAAAAACGCCGGATTACTGGCTGAGATGGAAAAGTGAAGTGCAGGATTGTAGAGGGAATGCTGTATTAGATATGAATTTAAATTTTTCTTTATAAAAATTTAAATATTTAAGAGTTTCATACGGCTTCTTTCTTTGAATGTTTTCTACTTAAATAAATTAGGTTCTTTCAAATGATTATTGTGTAAATGGAGTATTATATTGATTTTTTTACATTCGCCAATTAACGATAATGATTAATTAATTAAAAATGTGTAATTAATAGAACATACGACAAAAATATCTGTAATCAAATTACAAAAAATATATCGATAACTTACTTTTATTTCATATAATACAATCCGTATAGAACAGGATGTACATAGCATGCATTTATCGAAAATTTTGCAAATATTTGTTTTTGGATGTATTTTGTGGCCGCGGTAGTCTAGTGGTCATGGCATGGATTCGGCTTCGATTCATTCAGTCGCGGGTTCGATTCTTGGCCGCTAAGGACTCGACGTGTAGCCGGGGCTGATGCACGTTAAATCTGTAGGGGCTCAAAGTCCTCCCATTGGTGTGGTGTGGATGTTAAGGGAGGGGGTGCCAACTCAGATATCGCCCTCGTCACTTGACCGAGGTTCAAAATTACGAGGTTCGTTGGCAATAGCCCCCGTGTTGCTTTTAGTGAGACTTTAATATCAACTAAACTAAAACTTAGCATTTATTTTTCTTAAAAATCATAAATAGCTTTATCTTTAAGTATACTATTATCTTAAAGAACATGTTTTTCAAGGATCTGCTATAAAAATACATATCAGACAGTTCACTGTATGAACTTAAATTCATTCCTCGTTGTTTTATTGTCATCTTAGTCATTATAATATATTTGCTTATTCTTCATAACCATTTTTGGCAGATTTGTGAACAAACAAGTTGAGTCATTGTTCTGATTATTTGTAGCTAAAGCTCAAGCTCTTCCTTTGATTACATTCATTTGGATTATTCCTAAGCATTGTAGCTCTATATTTTTTTGTCATTGACATCAGCGAGAAAGAAATTTTTTTTGGATATATATTCTATATGAATAAAACCTTCGATCTGCACTTTTTGGTTATAATCCATAACATAAATAGGACTGAAATCACATACTAGAAATGTATCAATGTCGAAAGTAATCCAATAAAACAAAAAGAATTTTCCTCGTCACAATGCTGAATATTATCGTGACTCCGATGGATTCTTTTACTCTTTGAGTGAATCAATCTTTGATATCAATACAATCAAACGTCTGAATCAACATCTATTGCCAATTCGGAGTATACACTCATTTAAGGTCAATGAGACGTCTTTTACAAGGACAAATAACCAGATTTTGTCAAATTTTGAAACTTTTTTTTTAAACATAAAAACAATAAAAGCAATATTTTAACATTAAGATTAATGAGCATTTATGCATTTTTTAATGTAAATAAAATTACATTTATATTGAAGAATAGATTTTCGTGATCAATTAAAATTTATATTTACATTTTATATATATTTACATTTCAAAGTCGTATTTTATCTTTAGGAGCATCTTGAATAAAATCCATGGCATTTAAAACTTTAAAAATTATGCAAAGAACTTATAAATACAACATTATGTACACTGGATATAATTATAATCTAAAAATTTGAATTTAATAGAAACTAAATTTGCTAACAAATTATGATTTTATTTCCCTTATTTTAATACACATTTTGTGCAATATCTAAACTTTGCGTGTGATTATAAGAAAAAAAGTATTGCTTCCACTGTATCGGAAATCCCATCATTTCATTATGTGGAAAATACCAACATTAAATGGATAAAGTTATAGATTATGAAGAATGGTCATCATAATCTCTTGGGGAAAAAATTAATTATTAGGAAAATGCAAAAAAAAAAATATTTTTCTCTAAGGTTTAACACATTTATAAACAACCTAAAAACACAATTTTCTAGCGGCTAAATGATCAAATTATCATAAATATTACATCTTTAAATCAAAGAAGCACTCTACAATTTTAAACAACAAAATCAAAATTTAAAAAACTTTTTTTTTAGCATTTTATGGTCACAATTATCCTAAGCCATTCAGTGCTGAAATTCTGGCAACTAATATGAACAATATTCCCGGTTCCATTTTCATCTTTTGTCGTGAAGAAATATTGTCTAAAATTAGAAACATATTTGAGCCTGATAGTTCAATTCATTCCAACAGATTAACCTCTTAATAAATGTAAACTAAACAAAGAGGGTAAAACTGAAACAAATTGCAATTATGTATATTATCAATGAAAAGGAAGAGCCATTAAATTAATTTTTCTACATAAGTCAAGTAGAACAGGTATTTGTTATAGCTTTTATATATGTATAGCTATTTCTAGTTTATTGATAACTGCAACAAAAGAATTAATGGTAGGCATGAAAAGATATTATGACAGTTCCTTCAAAAAGGTGTGGTGATAATGGAATGAGATTAGAGAGAACTCTAATATTAGTAATCTTTGATAGATCAATTTACGAGTATATCTGCAATCTTCAGTTTCTTCAAAATTACTTCCTCAAAACTGAAAAACTGTCTCTCAAAATTGAAATTATTTTCAATTTCTTCAAAACTGAAAATGATACAAATTCCTATTCCTTCAAAATACGAATTTTAATCATATATTGAATTTTCAAAGGAAAAATGATAAGGAGTTATTGAAAATTCAATCCAATTATATCTTAAATTCCTTTCACAACATATTATAGAAATATGGATAGTTAAATATTAGCTCAGGTATTATCCTCAAAATTTCGAATTATATCGTCGTAAGTCCCATTTCAGATTAAATAGAACTTTTCAGTTAAGTGAATTAAAGTCTTAACAACAGTATATATGCTGCTAGATCTCAAATTATGTTTGCGTAATTACAGATTTTCCTTGTTTAGGTTTCAGTGTAATTTATTTTAATTGAATTCGGTTTATAATTAAAATAATATATGAGAAGATATGTACCAAGAAAAGAGGAAAAATATTTCTAATGTATTATATGCTAATTAATTTCTTCATATTCCTGCTTTACCGATAAATTTCTTTTGTTTGTTCAAGGTAAAAAAAAATGCTTCAATTAAAAATATTTCTATCCCTAATATTATTTAATATTCTAATTATGAAAAAAAAATCATGATTTAGTAAGATTAAATATTGTACAGTTTATCTTTCTTCCTCTTACAAATTGCTTGCATATAGTTTTCTAAAATTATGAAACAAAACATTCATGATTTGATATTAGTAAAGCATTGTACAATTTATCTTGAAATCACAGAAACAATTCGTTTTAGGCTAAATGAAATGAGGCTTTTTAACAAATTTCACAATTGACATAATTTTCGAGTTTCCTTTTATTTATAAAACACATTTAAAAAGAAAAATTAACATTTTACAAATTTCATTTACAACGGAAAATCAAATACAAACAGAAAAATATTTTCAAGATGTTTCACTAATATGTCCTTTTTAATTAACTATAAATATAAAACAAGATCCGAACACGTTTTATTTATACAGAAAAATACCATCAGTCTTCTATATTTCAAACTTCTATCGAATTTTTTTTTTTCAGGTACCTTGAATTTTTGTTGTAAAATTAGTTTCTGTGCGCCGAGAAAAATTTCCATATATCATGCGATCAAAACTTTTCGTAATAAAAAGTTTTTACTTATTGCAGTAAACAGTTACCTTTGGAAAGTAAGAAGATATAATTTAACCCATTGACTTACTCAGCCGCCTGGCAGCAGCCGCATGTTTCAAGTCCATTACTACGTTGCCGCCTGTGAGACGGACTTAGCGACCGTAGCTTCTTCTTAATTCTTTCCTTCAATAGCTGGTGACTTGTTACAGACCACTGGAAAACTGAGAATTCGTTCTGTTGAATGTTGTATAACACATTTGATTTATCTCGATAGATCGCGAGTTAAAAGAATTTGTTTTTGGTGATTTCTCCAAATATGCAATTGTGAAAATGGCTTACCACAAAAAATGCCTCTCTGAGGAGGAACTTAGATTTTTCTCTTCTAATTAATTTAATTATAATTCTTCTAATTTTATTTCATATCTAATTCTTCCAACTATATTTTATCTAATTGAATTTTTTGTAATTTTTTTAAAACTTATTTTCTTAAAATAAAAATAGTAAAAAGAGGATCAATTGTGGAAAAAAAATGCTCGTAAACCAATGGATTAAAATAAGAAAAAAAACTGTTTTACTTCCAAAAAATTTAATCTTTGTCGGTGTTTCTCTTAGGTTCTGTTCTACAAATCTATTCCTTAACATGGAGCTAGATGTTTATTCTAAAATCAGTTTCACTTAGTATTTCTTATAGTGAACATGGTAATTTATAAGTGTGAAAGGAAAATTCAGCTTAATAAAATTAGTAGAAAGTAGGAGAAAAAATAAAGACGTGGCAAAAGAGTATAAAATTTCGACAAGAAAAGATCAACAATTTTGAAAAATTCTATTTTGAAAGTTAAAAACCTTTAAGGTATTGAATGAGATCAAGAAAATGACTTAATTTCTTAAATTTTGATAAGATCGACGAAGCAGTGTTGAAAAGGATAAAAATAATACGAGACAAGAACATCATGTGAATGGAATGCTCTCTAAGGATAAGTGACTGAATATGCAAAACTGTTAACAAATTTGTATATTGGATACATACTTGTAATTGTTTTAAGTACAGTGTTATTCAAAATGAATAATCTAATTTCAAAATTCCATATTTTCAAAAACAAATGTCGCAGAATAAGTAATACATAAATACAAAGGGAAAAAATTGGAAGTTTTAATGGGAAGTAATGCTAATTCTTGAAAGTTTTTTCGGAAGCTTTCACTAAGCTGCCTCGCAGTTGAATCTGTAGCCACGAACCAGATTGTTTGATGTCATACTCTTCGCCATCTAAGTCACCTAAAGCGGCTTCATGCGATTTTTTTCCTTTAAGGGTTTGTAAAAGATATAGTGTATGCGCCACCATTACCCATAAATATATATCAATTTAAGCAAAGGATTTCTGCAATTGTATTATCAATTACCACTGACACTTTACAACGTGTTTGGCAAGAATTTACACATCGAATTGACATTATTCGTTTAACTGTAGGAAAGCATATCGAACACTTGTAAATAATTCTATGTTTACCCTTTGCATTCATATATTACTTATCGTTCATTCTGTGTCGTTTATGTATGAAAATATAGCATTTTGAAATCGGAGGATTCATTTTGAATAGCCCTTCCCCCCTGTAAATTTCTTCGATAGTTTAATGTCTTAAGTATTTTTTTACCCCTTAAAATAAAGTGTGGATAATTATTCTCATACAATACGACGAAATATTTTTAATATGCTTTTATACACATCGAAATTTTTATACATCAATTTTTTTTTCTACGAACCTTTATAGTAACTGAGATACTAAAATACTTTAAGCTTTGCATTTTTTAAAAATTTTGTTGGTAAAAATAGAGGGAGTGTCGTTCATTCCATAGATCTGTTTAGTAAGAGTTTCATAAATCTAACATCCAAATTTGAATTTTTAAATTACATACAAACATACCACATGGTGTAGAAAAATATCTGTAATTACATTTTTCTCGAATGATATTACATTTCCAGAATCCTATAAAACTACATTTTTCTCGAAATGTGGTTTTATAGGATTTCAGTACTTTTTCTTTGAAATCCATTTTATCCATACTATTGTTATTTTTCACAGTATGAAATAAGGCGCTGTCTCCTTCGCAGTGATTTTTTTTCTTTATACACACTTACAAATTTTAAATATTATTTCATATTTGTATAAAATTATCAATCATAAGATTTTTAAATTATGTTAAATTTTATTTTCGTAATCATAAATATGTTCGATGTATTGAACGTTATGCTCCTAAGAACGTTGCAAATTTCCAAAGTAATAAGTTGTGTGGAATTTATGCAAAATGTACCAAAAGATAAGTGCATGACTTACAAATGTAAATACGGCTCCTGATTATCAACTGCTCATATATATTAATGTTTATAAATGTGATGTTCTTTGCCTTAACGAATACTTAAATATACAGATTTCTCGGTGTTAAAATAGAATTTTCTTTGCATTCAATTAAAAATGAGTAAAGATTATTCAAGTTTGGCTTAAAATAAGCTCATTTTCCTTTTCAAAGGCGTGTCTGCATTACTTTAAGTTCGATATATAAAGGTGTGATTGTAATTGATTTTTATATATATTTTCTGTTTAATAAATGAATACCATTATATATAGCTAACTCGTAGAATATTCATGAAACAAGCTCATCACATTTCCCCCTTTAAACACTACAAAAAGTATTATACATATAAATTTGCACACAGAGCCATCACATTAAAATTCAGCGCGTATTCAAGCTATGTGTCAAACACATTTTGAAAAATTTTTACGACTAAACAGAGTCGTACACCTAATCCAGACGAAGTATATTTAACCCTAAACTTTTCCCTATTTTCTTTTCCCTAAAAGCAAACTCACAGCCCTAACCGATCTGTTCGGGAATAATTCTTCCCCTAAATATATGTATTTTCATAAAAGATTAAATGTCCCGTCCAAACTGAACCAAGTTCTTTTCATTATCCCTCTGGATTGAAAACACACTACTTTCCCCCTTTCCCAACACTTTCTAAAACTTATTAAATACCTTCTGAAAATGAAAAGAGCATTTTGTGCGCGGAGCAAAGAAGTAAAGCCATAGAATGCATTTTTAATTGAATGCACGCTCCCGTAATAACTTTTGAAGAGATATTTTTAATGAAATTTTCGGAACATAAATTTTAAGTGCGAGACTCCGTTGCCAAATCGAAACGAATTTTATTGCTCAGAATTATCTTTATGACCGCGCAGTGAATGGCAACGGCAAACGATCTCTTTGGCTTCTCATCGTTTTATGATGGCTTTCTGTTTGTGTTTATTGCTTTTTGTTGTAAATAGGAGATAGCAGCTATTTAAAGGAAACGACATTAAGTCGCAATTTTAAAGTGTTTTCTTCGTTGCATTTATGAAGCAAACTCCATCATCACGATATAACTCAATTTTGTTACTTGTTTTTACTTCGCTTTTCCCCTTTTATTTCAAAAACTGCTATTCTGGTAACTAAATTACAATGGAAAAGATTTTTACAAAGCAAAAATTCTTAAATCCCTCCTCTTAAAAGTCTTACGACGATATTTGCTGTTGCTTTTATATCACTCAGGAATATGTGCAAGGAAATTCGAATCAAATTGTGTCTTTTTTCTTTTTTTTTTTGCAGAGATCATCCTAATGTTTTGAATATTTTGTAGAAGTAAATTCGCTTTAGCTGAAAGTAAAAGTCCTCGGATTCAGAATCGCAAAGCTTTCGCATTCTTGTACTTTATGCACTAACTTATCGCCAAACGATTTTGTTCATGTCAAATTCATAGAATCACGAGCCGACTTTTCAGATAAAATTCGATTTGGTGTGTTTTCTTTTCAATCCGGAACACTTTTCCCAGACACAAATTCCTTAGAATCGTTTGTCCTTTTTTTTATGCTGTTTTATTCACAGGCTCTTCCGAATTTTCTCTGAGAATTCAATATTTATATCTTACAGGATAAAAATACATGTTTCTTTCTATAGAATTCTTGTAGATTCGTCTGATTTGTAATTCTTATATTATAATTTGTTATATCGCATTAAGTAGAGAGCATTTTTATTAAAAATAAATACTTTTAAATATGAATTTTAAGAAAATGCTTCAGTTATCGGATAAATTATGCTTAAATCTATGTAAAAATGTTAAAAGAATGGAACATAAATTGCGAAAGGAGTTTTATTAAAAATTCTCGATTTCTACAGCCTTATTCAATTTAACAAGTGCCGTCGTCTCTTATGTCAAAAACCAACATATTTCGAAACCATAATAAATGAATCGCTTTGGAAGCCCTTTTATAGAAAAATAAAGCACTTTTGTTGGAATTCTTTGGAACTTATTAGTTTTAAATAGCTGAGTTGAGATTTTAAGAATGCTCCAGTTTAGTTTTCAATAGCTGAATTTTATGTATTACTAATTGTTAATAATTTTGGGTCATCCGCATTGGTGTGGTTAAATCACCAGTGTTGTCTCGAATATCACTCTCAAAGATATCACATAATTTATCTTGTTATAAGAATTTGTATCAATTTGAGTATGTAAGGATTCGATATGTTAGAGGGAACTTGTAAGTAAACTTGGTATATATTATTATTATATATTATTGTATTCTAGATGGCCTCAGGGGGCTTATCTATCCTCAATTAAGTTCTGGAACCACTCACCTGACATTCCCTAGCAATCTATTTCTTTCCCATGGTGATTTATTGCATTTGGTAATCACAGGTGACGCATTCCCAGGATATTCCAGCGATCCTTCTCAATTTTCGATACTTTTTCTTGTCAATTTTTTTTTATCTTTTTTTTTTTTCATATATTTTCAAACGTGTGATCACAGCTGCGCCATGTTTGGCGCGCATAACAAAATCTTGCTCTTCCGCAAATAAACTTCACTATCGCTCGTGCTCACAGAAGTCTACATATACTCATAGCTGAATTCAAACAAATATTTGATAAATTATCTTACTTTAACTATACCGTATATTTCCGAATATAAGCCTATTTGTCGGTATGCCGAGAATACGTTTTTTTTTTTTTTTTTTTGTATCTACTCAAAATTCAAATCCTGCATATAAAACAACCCTTCAATGGCTTATTTTTTCTTTAGGTAAGCATGGGCATCAAGACTCTGAGGTACCTTAGTGATTTTGATTTTTTTTTTTTTCTTTCTTAAGGTTCCTATAGTCTTTAGTAAGCACGGGTGTCGCTTCCCCGATGTACAAGGGCACCCTAGCAATTCTTCTCTATTTTCGACCCTCCGTTTTGACTATCCTTTTTATCCTCCTCTTTTTTCTATTTGGACAACAGTTTAAGCAAATATTTAGCGCAGTATAGACAGTTTTATCTTTTGAGCCATAAAAAGGAACATTCATCCACTCATTCACGTAGATCTGACGAAATGATGAAATTTCGGAGGTAATTTTGAGTATGAAGAAGACATGAATTCTCTAGTATAGAAAGCATTGAAAGTTTTGATATGCTTCGTGACATTTCAAAGAGGGTAAGAGGATTTGATGAATGATTCGTATCCTCGGATTTTGATACTAATACGAATTTTTTTTTAATTTTTTTTTTTTTTAATTTCTTTTATTTCCCCGACCTTTTGCGGAAATATTGCTTGAAAACACCCTAAAAGTAACTTAGAATATAAAAATTATAATTTTCTTCCATTGTTATTTTTATGAGCGATTTACTTATGGAATTTTACGGCTGGCGGTTTTCGTCTTGTTCATGTGCTCATACCTTGATGCCACGTGATGTGGAAGGGGGAGATTAGCTCCAAGTGTCTCCAAGCGTCCAAGCGACCGAGAATCAAAATTAAGTGGTTCGTCGCCAATAGCCCTCGTGCTGCTTCTAGTGTAACGTTAATAAAAACAAACAATCTTAAGTTTTGGTGACGACTTAACATATCAGTAATATAAACACTTTCGAAAATGAAACAACTCATTTTCTTACAAAAAATAATCATTTCATGTAGAATAATTTTCACCAAAAATCTTGATGCATAAGCGAAAGAGATAAAACCGAATTACATTTGGCGATTAATCGCTTGCACGTCGTTATCGGGAAAGTGCCTACGTTTTTTTTTTTTTTTTTTTTTTTGCCATTTAACGGACGATTTTATAACACGATCTCTGTAATGCAGCCTAGAAAAAGCTCCAAAAATTATCAGTTTATATACAATAATATATGTGGGGTGGGGTTACTTCAAACTGATTTAGATTTATTTACTTCAGGCTGTATTTTAGAATTGATTTCTATTTATTGTTATTGTAAAAATAAATATTTAAAAAAAATAAATATTTTTCAGAATAATTTGTATATAATTAATTATATTGCCCCGTACATGTTGGAAAGGTTGAATTGAAGGCACAATAGATCTCAGAATAATGTGGTTTATTAACAAACAGAGAACAACCACGTATGACTGAGAACTCCCCTAGATTGAGAATACATATCTTTATATATCACATTGAAATATTCCAGAACACTGTTCTAGAAAGAAAAGGAATATTCTGGAATGTTTTAGAAATTTTAATGAAAAACAAAGAACAATGTAATAAAACTGAAACAGAAATTTTAAATGTTGCCGTAACTGGGTTTCGAGCCCGGAAACTCTCGATCACTATACGAGAGTTTTACGGCAGCTCCATTCTTGTTCACGAGCTTTTTACCATTATTATTACCATGTGAATAAATTTTAATTATATTTTGAGTATTAAATAAATCGTGTATTTATTTTACAATTTTTATTTCAACCCCTTATGTTTTTAGAACATCACTAACTATTACTTGTTATGAACACCTAAGGGTTAATTATTTTTAAATAAGTATGATTTAACATTGCGTCACTACCCCATGCAGGGTTGTCTTTTTCTCCAACTGCTAAAAGGAGTATCAATGCGTTCAAAAGGTAGTTATAAATGTTAAAAAGCATCTGAAAGAGGATAGTTCAGTGTATTTAATTTCACTTATTCGTTTCAATAGTTTTGGGATATATAGATCCCTTTACGAATTTATTTATTTTAAAATAAGTAAATAATGATAAATTGAATATGTATGCACTAAGTAATTTAATCCAGTGAGGTTTAAACATTTTGTGCACTCAAAATAGTGATTTCAGCATACAAAATATATGCAAAATAATATATTTATACATTATTCTGAAAATAATATATTTGTATATTATTTTGAAATGTGTTCAAAATGTGTTAAATATATTTTTGTGCTCAATATTTCTATTACATCGAAACTTCATTCAAAAAAATAAATTTTTAAAAAATAACATAATAATCCTTTACACACTTGCACATTTAATGAATTTATAAGCTTTCAGTTGTTTCATTTTGCTTCAGATTTATATTAAAATAACAGGAAAAATATATAGAGGTAGCGAAATAATAATGAACCCACAAAATATGTAATAATATGTAATACTTCCATAAATAACATTGTGAAATAAAATACTTCACATTGTATAATTTTAATACAGAATTTGTAATGCCATGTAAATATTTTTCATATTAAAACTTACGGAGAGTAAATAATTTATTCAACACGAAGGCGATAATATTGTTTCTAAAAGCGAGTATCTGCCACGGAATAATCTTCAGACAAATATTCGCTTCGCGAGTTGCACTCGGTCCTGATTGTGTGAGAAAATATCATATCTATTTACCTCGGAAATTATCATTATGGAACAAACCTCAAATTCGAGTTGAGAATGAACATAACTACCGAAAGATTAAAGAGTAGCGTTGTTATTTCAAACATAACATGAGTTAATATGCCCTTAAATTTTCAAAATAAAGAAATTGTATCTTATATGTGCTACTGTTGTTTGTGATTACTCTATTTATTTTCAAAAACAAATCTCAAGTATAAAAATTATAAAATAGAATAATTTTTGCAATTAAAAATTAGAATAATTTATTCCGTTTTTATTGAGTTTTTATTTCTTAATTTTTTTAAAAAACATTAGTGTTAAGTTTTTGAATAAGATTTAAATTTTTAATCATAAATTATTTATTTTCTTATAAATTGTTTTCGCCAATTTTTTTCTATGCTTTTTTATTCTTTAAGAATATTATACATTTTATGTCATATATTTACTTTTCATCAAGTTTTCATTTAGTTCTAATACTAGTTGGTAACTGACACATTACTATCTTTTACCTAATCTTTTTTTTTTTACTTTAGTGCGGAAATTTAATTAGCCACTTTTTTTCTTGTAGTATTTACATGTAACTGTTGTTCAATGTATTTTTCCTGATTTGTTAGAATAATTAATGATTTTGACATTTTTTTCTTGGTTTTACCATGAAATAATTTTTTTCCAATTTCTTTTAATATTATCAATATTTCTAGATTTTTCCTTTGATTACTAATTTACTCTCTTTTTAAAGGATTTTTTCCTGAATTTAATTTTCCTTGATCTCTGTTCATTTGTATATTCGATTTTATTTAACTGCATTTATATAAAATAATTTCTGAAGAGGAAAGTTTGGCCAAACCCTGCTTATAACAATATTCAGTCTGTTACAGCATTTATTGTATTTTATTCCTCTGCTATAGATATTTTTAGGGGATATAATATTTCCTTTTGTTTAATTTACTTGCTTTTATAGAAATTTATCGGTAATATGTAATGATTTTGTTATAGATATATGTTTGTGTCAACCATTTGTGCCCAATTCCAAATTTAATTTGTGCCGTATTTCTTACAGTGAACAACAAAAGAGTGCTGCTTTCAATTTCTAGTCTGTGTAATTTAAACAAGATATTGATCAATTTTCGCATCGAAGATATGTGGATTCATCATTATATACCACATACTAAGCAACAATCAAAACACTAGGTTGCTTCCAGTGAATTTGCTCCAAAGTAGGCGAAGACGATCCGTCGGTCGTAAAAGTGTTAGGATGAGAAGAGCGCCATATATTAATGGACTTCTTAGGAAAAAGGGAAAAGTTCTTAAGATTATATTAAGTGAGATATTAAACTACTTTGGGAAGAAATTGAAAGAGCCTTGGCCCTATGATATCTCCAACACAGATACTTTTTGAAACGTCTTCGAACACATAATCGCGTGTAGGGAAAGGAAAACATGACTGACAGTCATGTTTGATCATCTTCATTGAATACGATTAACATATGCTTTCATATATCTTCATATGCTGATAAAAGGTCTAAAATTGAATTCAAGTTATACATAAAAATATCACTTTCAAACTCTCTAATGATAGTATTTTGAAATCATTTGATTACTTTTAGACTGTCTTGATACGGACCCTAATAATAGATTAAAAGCTATTTTAGGAAGGTAATTAGAAATTGGTATCAGAGACTAAAAATCCCTTAACACAAGTAAATTATTATATCTATAGGATAATAACCATAAGTGTGCTATGACGAAGGCTTCAGTTTTGATCGGACACGATGTAGGATGTACAAATTGGAAATTAAATAAGTCTCTTTCACCAACAATACAATTGGTTACAAAAAAGCATTGATAGCAAATTGATTACAAAAAAGCATTACAAAATTTTAGAAAGCTCTTATTTAAATAAAAGATTGTTAAAGCGGTCAAGCATTAATAAATAAAAAAATATTTAAGGAAGTGACTTTGGTTTAATATGACATATAACACTCATTTAAAATTAAGTAATGTAAGTAAGTAATCATTTTAACAACATAAATTTATCCCTTACATCAAAGTTAAAATTATTAAAATCCAAGTGTAATAAAAGAAACAATTAGCAGAGACAAAGAGAACTTCTGATCCATAGAATTTCTATTTAAGCCAGAGTTTAAAAAAAAAACTATAAAGATTCTACTGTAATGAACAAAAATTTATTTTAATATCAAGAAATTTCTTAGAATAAACAATCATAAGAAAAAAATTTAAAAATGACAATTTTTGGTTTACTTCCGAATATAAATGTACTATCAGAAAGAAATGATTTTATAACATGTAATAATTACCTTTTTTTAGTATAAACTCGTGTTTCCATACTGCCTCATACTTTGGCATTATGTAAACGTCTTCTCTGTTGTGCCTGAGGATTAGAATATTACACAATAGGCTGGTGGTGACAGACCTTGATAATTTGAATCGTGGGTAGATGACATGGACGACACCTGATCTCGCCCTCATCTTTCAAATTTATACAATGCATCATGTAAGGATTTTGAAACTCTAATATACTACTATCTTCCATTTATCCTCGTGATCCATAACGAAATAGAATATCTAACATACCCTATTCTAAATACTTCTATATTAACCACAGTGTACAAATAGAGTTGAGTTGCTATGCATTTCTCCTTCCACTGATTTTTAATTTTCAATATTAGATCCATTTTATATATGTGTGTGTGTGTGTACGTGAGCGTATTACATCTTGGATAATGTTATTTTGTTATTAATGAAATGAAACAATTAAATAGAATTCGTTTAGGTTTAATTAGTCCAAGTTGTTTATGTAATCATTATGATAATAATTGGGAAGATTTTAAAAGAGCAAATTATTTTTTATAATATTGTACAGTCATGACTATAGAATCACCTGTTGTGGCGTGGCGTGCATTGCCAGTGAAAGAGAGCACTAAATTGCATCGAAAATTTTATGAGTGAGTGAGTGAATGTAAAGTTTATTGGCGCAAGAGCCAGATATGGCTATGCTGCGCCAAACAAGATTAAACTGTGGTCTAGACTTGAAGTTGAAAAAAAAGGTAAAAATGGTTGACAAGGAGGGTCGAAAATAGAGAAGGATCGCTAGGGTATCCCGGGAGTGCGTCACCCGTGTTTACCAAAGACAGTAAACCCCATGGAAAAGAAAGATCACTAGGCTACCTCGGGTTCGTGAAGCCCATACTTACCTGAAGAAGGCAAGTCCCTGGGGTCCCCTGATATAATACCCAGGGGCAGGGTGCCCGGCTATACCCCCAGACGCTGGGTACCCATTTTAGTCGCCTTTTACGACATACATGAGCTACAGTGAGACTATTCTGTCATCTCCGGTCACCACACGGGTCATGGAAAATCTTATAGGTGCTAAGGAAAAGTGAAAAAAAACGAAAAACATGTGTTTAGTAGGCACACAAAAGGGCCTTCTAAAAACGGTCACACACACACACATATATATATATAATTTAGCTATCGCAATAATGTTTCTAGGCACGAAGGATTAAATTAGTTGTCCATCATTCATTTCAGTTTTATTTAAATGAGTTTTAAAACATTATAGCTAAGTTAAGTGTTACATACGATATCGAGTATACAGATTATTTTGTTAATCATATTTTTAGATAATAATGCAACATTGTATCAGGTTTCAAGTGCATTTCCCTTTAACTAACATCTGGGGCAACCTTACTACGATGTGTGATGTGAGAACCTTGTCTTGTATGTAAATTAGCTTTACTTTGTAAGAAGAAGCGTAATGAATAGGCAGAGAAGATTGAGTTGAAGGAATTAAATAGATTCATAGTAACAATCTATTGTTTGAGTAACTGTGTGGCAACATACTGAAAGTGTTATAACTGATTCGGTTCCCTTCACTAGAAGTTTAAAGTTTACTTAATTGAACTGATTTAATTTAAGTCTACTGTTTAGAATTACCAAGATAAGTAGAATTCTTTATCACAGTATTTGGTTACGGAGCCATTAAATAACCGCTCCACATTATTAATCTAATTTTAAATTGCTTATTCAAAGCTTGGACGGAGTGGGTAAAGAAGTTTGGCACAATTTCATCGCGTAACTATGACTTTTTATCACAAAGATGACAATTCGACGTAACATACATTCGTATTGTGCTACATTTAAATCAAAACAAGTTAAACCGAAATTTATTAAAATATTTAAAGCTTGATTTTGCATTTTCTAACTGACATGATAATTCAGCAGGATAGGAACATACGATTTTCAATGTCTGTACCAAATTTATCATGAATATTAATGGATTCCTAAATGTAAGATATTGCAAATTTCAGAGGTTTTCCTTTCTTGTTTTTTCAGACATTTGTTTGGCTTCAAGAATACGTACTCATAGACTGAAGAAACCAGCAGTATAATGAAGATGGAGACTCTCAGTGTGATTAAGTTCCTTCATTTGAAAGGTTACAGTGACAGTCGAAATTATGAAGAGGTTAGAAGAGGAAATTTAAAAGGTTACAGTACACGAAGAAATTATGACTGTTTATGAAAATGATAGTCCATCATATGGCACTGTTGGGAATTGGAAATTGAATTTTCAAATTGGTCATGTTAATCATAGACGATCCAAGCATTGCAAAACCATCACTCATGGACGATTCTGCCCCAACAAAGAAAATGGAGGACTTTATCCTTTTATTCCGATTGGCAAAAATCAAAATGAGCAATCATCCATGATTGAGAATGATTTCACTAACGTCAGTTTCATAAAGAAAAATTATTCACGAAGCACTGCAAATCAAAGGTGCCTGCATGTCGAGTTTTTTCGAAAACTGACTCCTTTTTATAGATGGTGTTACGTGTCTCAGGAGATACCAAATCTTCTGAAGCCAAGCGAAGAGGCGTTTTTTTCATGGTAACTACGGATGAGTCTTGGATATATCACTAGATACCAAAGAGATAAGCAAGGAGTGGCAGAACAATAAACCTCCCCCAAGAAGGTTAAAGTGTAGAAATCTGAATGGAAGAACATGCGTCTGTTTTTGTGACTGTAGAGGAGTCATCTTAAGAGGCTAGTTTTTGAGAAAGGTCAGATCATCACTAGCGCATATTATTGCACCCTACTGATGAAATTACGTGAGGCAGCTTTAATCGAGAAAAGACGCGGTATGATCACCATAGTTGTCCGTCTTCTTTTCAACAATGCTCCTTCTCACTCATCTCGAGGTGTGGATGAGGAATCTAATCCATGTTGCTTTGAAATTTCGCCACATCCACCATATTTTTCCATTATCACCCAATAGAGTTTCTTATTACCAGAACTCAAAAACCCATCGCTAGATCAGATATTCAACAACATTATAGTCACCATTCAAGAAGTGGAACAAAAGGGTTTGGGAAGCAATTTGCTGAGTTTAACAATTACGGCCTTTGAAAAGTCAAGAAATGCTGGGGAAACTTATAACTCTGGATGGTGATTATGTAGAAAGTCTTAAGAAAAAAAAATTCAGTTTTTATATCGATAATTTTCTGTAATACTTACAACTTTTCGATACCCTCGTATTTTAAATCAGAAATTATTTCCTTTCATCATTTTTTTTTTATTTTGGGATTTATAGTCTCAATTAAAGGAACTAATATTAGAATTATAATGTAAGACCTAGCCTTTTGTTTTAACATTGTTATTGTAATATTTGTGCTTTTATAATCATTTTGTAAATTATTTCATTCTGCTTTATCGATTCTACTCCATCCAACGAACCCACAGTTGTTTCTCGAAATCATTCGTCCTGAATTGAAATGTATTTTCTAGTTTAGTGCACAGTGGCATTATTAAACATGTGGTTGCAGGAGAGTTTATATTGTAAATTACACTACCTACTGTAAAGAAATAGCCACCAACATAACATTGAAAACATATTTAAATTAGAGTATTTTATTTTGTTGGAATCCGTCATCTTTCTAGCTCTGAAACAATAATAGTAATACAAAATAAGGTAGGATGTTCACACTATATGTAAATTCCGTTTGAAAGAAATCCCATTCATTAGACGAGAGGTTATAAGGCAATCAGAAGGGCTTTAAACAAATAAGACAAATCTGTTTACTTTTTTAGCTGCCAAATTTTAATAATATTTTAATGAAGCACATTTTAGGCAAACATATATAATAATCAAAAATCTAACCAAGTTATCACAAGCTGCTCCTCACGCCAGCCAATATGGTGACATCCTTCTATTCCAATCTCTTTCGAAATAGAGTTGATTGGAATTGTTCCTTTTCAATTCCTAGAATTATCACTTTACGATTTTTAGTGGAGTAGAATAGTTCCGTTACTGATTTTTACCCCCGTTCAATCTTTTTCTGAACAAACTATAGTTATATTTCGGTTAGAGTACTCATTTACTTCCCCATTCCACTGGTATTCTAATTATTGAACTCCAGTAAAACAATGAATTCAATATTTATTTAAAAAATAATTTATAACTATGAAAAATAATATAATTATATCGTAATTAAAATCTCTTAAACATATCTTATTTAAAAAGAATAGTTAGATTATGAAAGTTTTAGAAGGTCGTAGTTCCTTAAACGCTATCTTCATGCTTAAAATAGTGGCTATGGTAATGGTAACGAGCTTGAAGCCAGTGTTACTTCAATTGAACTGCGAGATCGAGTTCTTATTCCATAAAAGAAGCACCTTATAGTGGGACAGAAATGTATGTTAAATAAAATGTATTGTATCTGTTTTCATATCACATTTGCAATTAAATTTTATTTGTTTATTTACAGAAGGAGTAGTTATGCGGTGCTAACTGTTGTTATGAAGCTGCCAAATGCTAATAATGTCTCTAAAATTTGATAATAAAGTTGCAAAAGATTAGGGCCATTCATTATCTCGAAAAGAAGAAAAAATTAGTGCTATGTAATTTTTTTTATTAGAAAAGTGTGTCGGTAGATATGTAGAAGCAATAGGTGTTAGAAATATATTCTTTTTTCATTTTTGAACCAAGCAATATTTTATAAGAGATATTTATAATATAATATGGTATTTTATATATATATATATAAACTATTATTATTGTTATAAAATTATTTTTAACTTGGACTTCTGCTTGCATTTAGTTTCTTACCATTTTGTTAGAAAATAATTATCCTGAGTAGAATAGGTTTGATTTACAATACTAGTATAACCACGCATTCTCAGATCCAAGCTTGACACTACATATTGTCTTGCTTTATATCAATTTTTGACTTCACGATTTTATTTTTTTGTTTTTTATGATCACTGTAGATGATGAATAATTTTCAAATTACTGATTAAATTTTTGTCTTATATCTTAAATAAAAATTTAATTTAATATTGCTATTATTGTGTAACTTATTATTCATATTCTACTCATGTTTTTAAGAATTCTATACTGCATCATTGGCTTCACACTATAACAGAAGTTTATATTACTTTATTTACTTTTTGTCTTCTTTAATATTCAGTTTAATCTCCTCATCAAACTTATTCATATCCTATAAAAGTTCATATTACATATATATCTCTATATATACTCTTCTCTCACCTCTCTCATATATCAAATGGTTATGTTAACTCATTAATAATATCATTTGCTTACTAGTTTTGATTTTACATTGTAAATTTTGTTAATCCATTTTTGTTTAATTTTTATTAATGTCACACTAGAAGCAACACGAGGGCTATTGGCGACGGACCTCGTAATTTTGTACCACGGTCAAGTGACAAGAACTACACCTGAGCTGGGACCCCTTCTCCTAACTTCCACACCACGCCAAAGGGAAGATTTTGTACCCCAACAGATTTAACGAGCATCAGCCCAGGCTACACGGCGAGTCTTTAGCTGCCAAGGATCGAACCCGCGACTGAACGAAAACCGTCGGCCGCGAATCCGAAGCTATGACCACTGGGCTACCGCGACCAAATTTACTTTTTGTTATACCTTTGATATTTATTATTACTTTTATATACACAATTAATAATTTCATTGAACATTATACGCGCGCGCACACACACACACACACACAATATTATGCCGTTCAATTATGTGCTATTTTATAACATATAATTACCTTTTTAGTAAACTCGTGTTTCTACCTCATACTTTGGCATTATGTAAGCGATAACCTCTGTTATGCAGTTAGATATTACACAATAGAGCTGGTGGTGACAGACCTTGATAATTTGAATCGTGAATGGCATGGACGACACCTGATCTCGCCCTCATCTCCCATACAATGCATCATGTGGGATTTCAAAACTCTAATATGCTATCTTCCGGTATCCTCTGTGATCCTGTATGTAAATGAGATATCTACTTGCTTAAACTACAAATACTTCTATATTAACCACAGTGTTCCTGAAATAGGTTGAGTTACAGCCATTCCTCCTTCCACTGATTTTAATTTTCAATATTAGATCCATTTTATGTGTACGTGAGCGTATTGCATCTTGGATAATGTTATTTTGTTAATAGAAATAGGAAACAATTAAATAAATTCGTTTGGGTTTAATTAGTCAAGTTGTTTATGTCATTATGATGTTGTGGGTACTGGGAAGATTTTAAAACAGATTAACATAATGGTAATGCAGTCATGACATAAGAATCACCTGTTGTGGCGTGCATTTGCCAGTGAAGAGAGCACTAAGTGTCAAAATTTTATGGTGAGTGAGTAGATGTAAATTGTTAAGCACCAGAGCCGAATATGGCCTATGCTGCGCCAAACAAGGCGCTTAGTCTAGACTTGAAGTTGAAGGTAAAATGGTTGAGCAAGGAGGGTCGAAAATAGGGTCTAGGGTGTATCGGTGCGTCTGTGTTTATAAAGACAGTAACCCATGGAAGAAAGATCACTAGATACCTCGGTTCGTGAAGCCATACTTGCCTGAAGAGCCATCCTAGGGTCCCCTGATATATGCCAGAGGCAGGGTGCTTGGCTATACCCCAGACGCTGGTGCCCATTTTGAAGTCTTAACACGACATGCATGTGACTGCAGTGAGACTATTCTGTCATCTCCGGTCTGCGGGTCATGGAAAACCTGGAGTGCTAAGGAAGGTGAAAAACGAAAAACATGTGTTTAGTGACAAAGAGACCTTCTAAAAACAGTCTACACATATATATAATTTATTTATCATAATAATGTTTCTAGGCGAAGGATTAAATTAGTTGTCCATCATTCATTTCAGTTTTGTTAAATGAGTTTTAAAACATTAGCTAAGTTAGATGTTACACATACGATATCAAGGTATACAGATTATTTGTTAATCATATTTTTGAATAATAATGCAGCTTGTGTATCAAGGTTTCAAGTGCATTTCCCTTTGTAGCATCTGGGGCAACCTTACCGATGTGTGATGTGAACCTTGTCTTGTATGTAAATTAAGCTTGCATAAATAATGAATGAGCAGAGAAAGATTGAGTTGGAAGAATTAAATAGATTCATAGTAACAATCTGTGTTTGAAGAATGTGCTGTGTGGCAACATACTGAAAGTGTTATAACTGATTCGGTTCCTTCACTAGAAGTTTAAAGTTTACTTAAGTGAACTGATTTAATTTGAAGTCTGCTGTTTAGAATTACAAAATAAGTAGAATTCTTGTCTGGTATTTGGTGGAGCCATTAAATAACCGCTCCACATTATTAATCTAATTTTAAATTGCTTATTCAAAGCTTGGACGGAAGGTGGGTAAAAGTTTAGCTGAATAACGTAACTATGACTTTTATCTGATGACAATTCGGCATGTTTATACATTCATTATTGTGCTACATTAAATCAAAACAAGTTAAACCAAATTTATTAAAATATTTAAAGTGATTTTGCATTTCTAACTGACATGATAATTCAGCAGGATAACAGGAACAACATTTTCAATGTCTGTGCCGTTATCTCACATGAATGATTCCCTAAATAACAAGATATTGCAAATTCAGGAGTTTTCCTTTCTTGTTTTCAGACATTTGTTTGGCTAAGAATGCGTACTCATAGACTATTAACAGTATAATAATGAAGATGGAGACTCTCAGTGTGATTAAGTTCCTTCATTTGAGAAGGAGTTACATTGACAGTCAGTATGAAGAGTTAGAAGGAAATTTAAAGGTTACAGTACACACGAAGAAATTATGATATTTTATGAAAATGATAGTCCATGTATATAGCACTGTTGGGAATTGAAGTGGAATTTTCAATATGTTAGCTCATGGGCAAATCAAACATTGCAAAACCATCACTCATGGACGATTCTGCCCCAACAAGAAATGGAGGACTTTATCCTTTTATTTGACAAAAGTAAATGACAATCATCCATGGTGAGAATGATTTTCATAACGTCAGTTCATAAGAAAATTATTCACAAGCACTGCAAATCAAGGTGCCTGCATGTCGAGTTTTTCGAAAACTTGACTCCTTTTATAGATATTGTTACGTGTCTCAGGAGATGCAAATCTTCTGAAACTTAAGCAGAATTTTTCATGTGGTAACACGGATGAGTCAGTATCACTAGATACCAAAGATAAACAGGGTAGAACAATAAGCCTCCCCAGAAGGTTAAAGTGTAGAAATCTGAATGGAAGAACATGCATTTTGTGACTGTAGAGTCATCTTAGAGCTAGTTTTGAGAAAGGTCAGATCATCACTAGCGCATATTATTGCACCCTGCAGTGAAATTACGTGGGCAGCTTTAATGCAGAAAGACATGGTATGATCTGGATTTGTCCGTCTTCTTTCAACAATGCTCCTTCTGCTCGTCTCAGGGTGTGGATGAGAATCTAATGTTGCTTTGAAATTTCTTATCCACCATATTTTCCATTATCACCCAATGAATTTCTTATTACCAGAATAAGAAGCCATCGCTAGATCAGATAATTAACAACATAGTCACCATTCAGAAGTGGAACAAAGGGTTGGGAAGCAATTTGCTGAGTTAACAATTACGGCCTTTGAAAGTCAATGAAGCATAACTCTGGATGGTGATTATGTAGAAAATCTTAAGAAAAATTCAGTTTTATATCGATGTTCCTGTAATACTTGTACTTTTCATTACCCTCGTAAATCAGAAATTATTTCCTTTCATCATTTTTATTTGGGATTTATGGTCTCAATTAAAGACTAATATTAGGAGAATTATATTAACAAGACCACAGCCTTTTAACATTGTTATTGTAATATTTGACCTTTATAATCATTTTGTAAGTATTTGTTCTTTATCGATTCTACTCCATCAACGAACCACAGTTGTTTCTCAAATCATTCGTCTGAATTGAATGTATTTTCTAGTTTAGTGCACAGTGGCATTATTAAACATGTGGTTGCAGGAGAGTTTATATATAAATTACACCACCTATATAAAAGGAAATAGCCACCAACATAACATTGAAACATATTTAAATTAGAGTATTTATTTTGTTGGAATCCGTCATCTTTCTTTCTGAAACAATAATAATACAATAAAGGTAGGATGTTCACTATATACTTAATTCGTTTGAAAATCCCATTCATTAGACAGCGAGAACAAGGCAATCAGGGGCTTTAAACAAATAAGACAATCTGTTTACTTTTTAGCTGTAAATTTTAATATTTTAATGACTTGTTTAGGCAAACATGGCAATCAAAATCTAACCAAGTTATCTGGCTGCTCCTCCACGCCGGCCAATATGGTGACATCCTTCTATTCAATCTTTCGAAATAGAGTTGATTGGGTGCCTCAATTCTAAATTATCACTTTGATTTTAGTAGATGAGAATAGTTCCGTTACTGATTTTACCCCGTTCAATCTTTTCTGGTATTGCGACTGCGCATAGTTATATTTCAGTTGGTCTCATTTACTTCCCATTCCACTGGTATTCTAATTATTGGAACTCTCAGAGTAAAACAATAATTCAATATTTAAGTTATAACTGAAAATAATATAATTATATCGTAATTAAAATCTTAACACTATCTTTGTTATTTAAAGAATAGTTAGATTGAAAGTTTTGAGTCGTAGTTCCTTAAACCTTTATCTGTGTACTTAAATAGTGGCTATAGTATGTGTGGCTTGAAACCACAAGTGTTACTTCAATTGAACAGAGATCGAGTTCTTCCATAAAAACTGCTTATAGTGGATGAAATGTATGTTAAATGAAATGTATTGTATCTGTTTCATATCACATTTAGAATTAAATTTTATTTGTTTGTTGAAAGGTAGTTATACTTCTTTGTTGTATGGAAACTGCTGGAAATGTATGTCTCTAAAACTGATAAATAAAGTTGCAAGATTAGGGCCATTCATTATCTGAAGAAAATTAGTGCTATGTGATTTTTATGAAAAGTGTGTCATTGAATGTAGAGCAATGGTGGTAGAAATATATTCTTTTTCATTTTTGAACCAAAACAATATTTTATAAAATTTATAATATAATATGGTATTTTATATATATAATATTATATTATAAAATTATTTTAACTTGGACTTCATACTTTTAGTTTCTTCATTTGTTAGAAAATAATTATCTGAGTAGAATAGGGTTTGATTTACAATACTAATTAACCACGCATTCTCGGATCAAGCTTGACGCTACATATTGCTTTATATCAATTTTGACTTCAGATTTTATTTTTGTTTTTACGCATGATGCTGTATGGAGTGTTGAATAATTTTCAATTACTGATTAAATTTTATATCTTAATAAAATTTAATTTAATATATTATTGTGTAACCCCACTGTCATACTCATGTTTTAAAATTCATACTGCATCATTGGCTTCACACTATATGAAGTTTATATTAACATTTACTTTTGTCTTCCCAATATTCAGTTTAATCTCCTCATCAAACTTATTCATATCCTATAAAAGTTCATATTACATATATATCTCTATATATACTCTTCTCTCACCTCTCTCATATATCAAATGGTTATGTTAACTCATTAATATCATTGCTTCACTAGTTTGATTTTACATTGTAAATTTTATTCCATTTTGTTAATTTTATTAATGTCACATAGAAACAGCTGAGGGCTAATAGCGGCGGACCTCGTGAATTTTGTACCACAGTCCAGTGACAAAACTACTGAGCTGCCCTTCTCCTAACACCCTGCCGCCAAGGAAGATTTTGTACCCCAACAGATTCCCAACAAATGGCCAGGCTGGCGTCTTTAGCTCAGGATCAGTCCCGCGACTGAACGAAAACCGTCGGCCGCAGATCGAGAAATATGACCACTGGGCTGCGATTAAATTGCTGTTATACCTTTGATGTTATTGCTGTATACGCAATTAATAATTTTGAATATACGCGCTTTACAC